>ML102753.1:96902-266053 GCA_003697995.1 Taxidea taxus jeffersonii | reverse complement strand
CTTTCTTTCTTTCTTTCTTTCTTTCTTTCTTTCTTTCTTTCTTTCTTTCTTTCTTTCTGTTACTGTCATTGCAAAGATGCTACCACGTTTGTGGAATACAATCAATTGCTCTAAAAGCTTGCTAAATTAAAGTACAATGATGAAATGCACCAAATATATCCTCTTTAGCCGTGGACTACTGTGCATGTTCAAAATAGCTCAAATTTAACAGGAGCAAGTCAAGACTTTGGATGAAACTCCTCTTGAAACTCCTCTTGAGTTTCAAAACTCAGAAACAGAAGCAAAATCAGAAGCAGGAGCTACTAGTTCCTTTAATAGCAACCACGGTTAATTGTAGCTGAATAATTAAGGATGAGAAATTTAAAAGACATGGATACTTACCCAAGACTAATGTGCTTGTGATTCTGGTTTACAAATCTTTGCCTTTCATTTTGTGGCTAGCAGCCTATAAAACTTCCCTCTCCCTGGAGAAGAAAATAGAGTTATTTGTCAAATGCCAAGGATATGTGATGGCATGATGCTAAGACATTTACATCCTTATTCAATCTCAACCACTTGATTGAGATGCAGTGTCTTTCCAATGGATATAAAGTCATTATGCAAAACTGAGAAGAAGTTAAACATTTAGGAATTTCAAAACATAATGCAGATCCATAAAAGAATGTTCCATAAATTGTGGTCAACATTAGGATATAATTGCTCATGGCCAATGGCCAAACATTAAATCTGATTAATTCATGGGTTTTGATGACAAGATCTAATAGAGGGGAATTATTATATAATTAGCACTAATATTTTCCATGTGACAGCTTATTTTTATAATTTGAAATAGAAAACTCCTACTAGAGTAATGTAAAGATGTAAGATCTATACGGATAAGGGAATACTTGGGAATTTTTGGAGATCATGACAACTGTAGAAGACTGCTAAAATTTGTTTCATTAATATTCTTTTTTAAATTTTATTTTTTTTTAAGATTTTATTTATTTATTTGACAGAGAGAGATCACAAGTAGGCAGAGAGGCAGGCAAAGAGAGGAAGGGAAGCAGGCTCCCTGCTGAGCAGAGAGGCCCAATGCGGGGCTCGATCCCAGGACCCTGAGACCATGACCCGAGCCGAAGGCAGAGGCTTTAACCCACCGAGCTATCCAGGTGCCCCTAATATTCTTTTTTTTTTTTTTAAGATTTTATTTATTTATTTATTTGTATTTACTTATTTCACAAGTAAGCAGAGAGGCAGGCAGAGAGAGAGAGAGAGGAGGAAGCAGGCTCCCTGATGATCAGAGAGCCTGAAGTAGGGCTTGATCCCAGGACCCTGGGATCATGACCTGGGCCAAAGGCAGAGGCTTTAACCCACTGAGCCACCCAGGTGCCCCTGTTTCATTGATATTCTTGGCAACACCAAATGAAAGAAGTGCAGACATAAAATGGTACCATTTTGAAAAACTGCATATAGGAGTGGGACTGAGCATTGTAACATAACTGTCCAATATGCTTGGTTAGCCTGATACAGCACTTCACTATAAGAGATTGTAATATGAGAACTATTTGACATTGTGTGTAGAAAATCATATGGCAAAGATCCAATGTAAGTCTGATCCTCCTAATTTTATCTTATAGTGGGTATTTTATAATCTTTGTGTCAGTAATTATGATCTCACTGCCTTTATAGACTTATGCTTTTTGTACCACTAGAACTTCTATAAGAACTTGGATCATAACTGTGCAAAAGGCAGATTATCCATGTTTGTGCATAGAACACTGTAGTAACTAGAAAAAGTCACAGAAGAGGGCAGAATGCTATTTCAGCAAATTTGGCTTATGCTCATACACTTCCTTCTTTTTCTCTTAAAAAAATGAATGATTCTATAACTTATAGGAAATCTGAATGAAGCGCCCAGTTCATTTCCAGCTTGATAGGAGGGAGAAGAATTGACAATATAAGATAATAAACTGACTCAAAAAACATTCTCAAGGTAGATAATTTATTAATACTACACAAATATATAAAATAGAGCAAGAAAAAGTCTGTATATTCTTGTTTTAAAGAAAGATACAATGACATAAATTTTTGAAGACTTCCTTCTAGAAATATGATGTAAGCAAGAATGATGTGAAGTAAATATTAGGTGACTGAGTATAGTTTTTTTAAGTTTTGGAATGTCCTCTTGATCGTGAATGTCCAAGGTTTTTTGTTTGTTTGTTGTTTTGTTTTGTTTTACTCTAGGGCAATGGGTTCTTACTAACATGTTAGTATGATTCCATGACTCCCTGAGATTCCTTTTTTCCTGCAGCATCCAAAACAAAGACTCATAACTGAGACCCCCACAAAGACTGGCAGGAAAATGGCCCAAAACCAGGCTGCAGAAACTAATGTGAGAAATGTCTCATTCGAATGAGATTTTCCAAGTGACACAGCACCAAAAGAATTCCACTGGACTGTCTGAAATAATAAATGTGTTTTGTGGAAATAGCTGGTCAGATACAAACAAGATGTCTCAAGAAAACAGTTTTATTCATGTTAGGAGAAAAATTATCCTCTTTGCTTGACTCCATGTGTGGGATATTTCTGAGAGTGATAGAGTTCTAATAGTGAGACTCATCAACTCAAAATACATCCTGACATGTAGAATTTCATTGCTTTAGAAAAGAGACAGAATTCAAAGAAAACCTATGATTTCCCACCTGTTTCTTTCTGTTAACTCATGATGCTCTTTCCTATCTTCTTGTCTCATGCATTTTAACTCTTATTCATAAACTTCCTTATCCTATGGCTTCTAAATAATTTATGGTATCGCTTTTGGTGAATCTTCTCTTTTTAGTGATGGTGACTTACTGCCTCACTGACTTAAACATATTTGCATAATTCCACAAAGAGGCGATTAGCTGTTGTATCAGTATAAAAATCCAGCAACCCACAAGAGAGGAATTTGAAAGCACTAACAGAACACAAAGAGTGTAGCCTTCCAACCATCTTCTTGAAGTTAGGTGAGGATTAGAAACTGAGGCCTCTTGAGCCACCCGGGTGGCTTAGTTGTTTAAGTGTCCAACTCTTGATTTTGGTTCAGGTCATGACCTCAGGGCCATGAGATCAAGCTCCATGTCAGGCTCCACACTCAGTGCCAGTCTGCTTGAGATTCTCTCTCTCCCTTCCCCTCTGCCTCTCTCCCTTCTAAGATAATAAAAAAGAAACTGAGGCCTCTTTCAGAAGTCATATGTACACTGACCTATTCCTGTGTGATTGTATCTCATACTTACTTTGTATCCTTCACCTTGCTAACATGAAGAAGACTCCCAGTCATTTATTGAATGTTATTTAGTCATTGACTGTATAAATTGTCCAAGTTCCTACTGGGCTAAAATTCTCAACTTTATTTGTTTGAGATGGAGTTCTCAACTGATATTATTTATAAAAATATTATCTATAATGTATATAGTGGTCATCAAGCTAAGTATTTAATTTTCACAGGATTGCTATACAATAGGTATCATGACAGTCATCATTTTACAGAAAAAGATGTTGAAGTTGAGAAATGGTGAAAAATTTGCCCTAGAACAAGGTAATAAGTAACAAAGCCAGAATTGGAAATAAATCTACTTGGTTTCTTAACTATAATAAACCCCGCCACCATAAGAATCTTAGTCCACAATGTTGTAATGCATACACTTTACTTTAGATTGTATAGGGTTGAACTGTATTACCACTACCAAAATTATCCATTCAGGCTGTTATTCTGAAAAAAAAAAAGAAAAAGAAAACTAGAAAAAACATTTGAACAAGTAATAACTGAAAAATTACCAAATTTTATGAAAACTATAAACACAGAGTTCTGGGAAGCTCAAGGAACCCTAAGTACAAGAAAACTATGCCAAGGTGTCTCATAATGTAATTGCTCAAAATCAGTGATGAAGACAGAATCTTAAGAGCATCCAAGGAAAATGCACATACTACATACAGATAAACAAAGATAAGGATGATAAATTTCTTATTGGAAATAAAGCAAGTGAGAAGAAATGGAGCAAAATCTTTAAAGAACCAAAAGATAAAAAAATTATCAGCCTAGAATTCTATTCCAAGTGAAATGTCTTTCAAAAACAAAGGTGAAATTAAGACTTTATCAGACATACAAGATCTGAAAGAATTCATCATCAGCACCACAAGAGAATTTAAAGGAAGTCCTATAGAAGAAAATGATACTAGATGGCTATATGAATTTACACATGGAAACAAAAAGCACTAGAAATGTTAGTCACATGGGGAAAATTTTTCATAATATTCAGGTTGCTTTAAAATAAAATTGACTATATAAAACAAAAATAATAGTACATTTCTTAGAAGTGGGTTTTTACATATAGAGAAATAAAATATATGACAACAGCACAAAGACTGAAAACATTAAAATAAAAGTATATTCTTGTAAGTTTCTTATAATAAAGGTAAAGTTGCAAAATATCACTTTACAGAACTGTGATAAATTAAACATATATACTATAACCTTAAAGCAACAACCATCATAACAAAGTAAAAGTTGGAACTAATAAGCTAAAGAGAGATAGGATGCAATCACACACACAAAAAAAAACCAAAATCTCAATCAAAAAGAGGGAAGAAAAGAAAGAGGGAATGAAGAAGAAATGGAACAAATTAAAAACAAAAAACAAAAAAGCAGATGGAAATCTAACCATGTCAACAATCACTTTAAAAAGTAAATGATGTGAACATCCCAATTAAAGGGCAAGGATTGGAATACACATACATACTCTACACAAAAAAATGGACTTTAAATATAAAGAATTGACAAAGTAAAAGAATAGAATGGAAAAAGATAAAGCGTGCTAATACTATTCAAAAGAAAACTGGACTGACTATATTAATAACAAAGTAGAATTAGAGGAAACAATATTACCAAAGATAAAGACAGCCACTGTATAATGATAAAGAAGTCAAATAACCAGAAGATATTTCTATACTTAATGCTTATGTACCTAGTAATAGGACCTCTAAATACATAAAGCAAAATGTAATAGAATTGCAAGGAAAAATAGCCAAATCCATAATTATAGTCAGGGATGTCAATATTAATTTCTCAAAATTGAGGCAGCAAGGATGTGTTTAAAACTTTGCCCAAAGAAAACTTCAGGGTCTGGTGGCTTCACTAGTGAATTCCACCAAACTTTTAGTGAAGAAGTCTTATTAATTCTATACAATTTTTTCCAGAAAATTGTAGAAGAGGAAATTATTTCCAATTAACTCTATGAGGTCAGCCCTACCCTGATACAAAATTAGATAAAGACATTACAAAAAAGAGAGAAACCAGGGCAGCTGGCTGGCTCAGTCAGTAGAGCATGAGACACTTGACTTCCCCATAATGAGTTCGAGCCCCATGTTGGGCATACAGATTATTTAAAAATAAAATCTTAAAAACAAAAAAGAGAAAAACCATAAACAATGCTTTCCTTGAATACCTATGTAAACACTCTTAACAACATGTTAAAAAGTAAATAAAATTCAATACATAAAAAAGATAATATCTCATAACTAGTGGGGTTTATCCCAGGAATACAAAGCTGATTAAACATGTGAGGGTCAACCAATGTAACTCACCATAAGAACAAACTAAAAAAGAAAACTCACATGATTGTTTCAATAGTTGTAGCTTTTAACAAAATCCAACATTAATTCTGATAAAAACTCTCAAGCAACTATGAACAGAAGGAAGCTTTCTAACTCTGATAAAGGACATTTCTGAAAAACTTATAGCTAACAGCATACTTAATGGTGAAATATGAAATGCATTCTCCTTCAGATTAAAAAGAAAACAAGAACATCTGCTATCACTACTCCTTTTCAACATTATAATGGAGATACTGGTCAGTGCAGTAAGATAAGAATAAAAAAATATGGAATACTATGCAGCTATCAAAAGAAATGAAACCTTACCATTTGCGACGACATGGATGGAACTAGAGGGTATTATGCTTATCAAAATAAGTCAATCGGAGAAAGACAACTATCATATGATCTCCCTGATATGAGGAAGTGGAGATGCAACAGGGGTGGGGGTTAAGGGGGTAGGAAAAGAAAAAATGAAACAAGATGGGATTGGGAGGGAGACAAACCAAAAGAGACTCTTAATGTCATAAAACAAACCGGGGGGGGGGGTTGGGAGAGGGTGGTGGGGTTACATTATATGTTTAAATAAAAATAAAATTTAAAAAAAAGATTGCAGAAAGCCAAAAAAAAAAAAAAAGAATAAAAAAATAAAAGGCTTTCATATGGGAAAGGAAGAAGCAAAACTCAGTTCACAAGAGACATGATCATCTATGTAGAAAATCCTTTGGAATTTACAAAAAAAAAAAGCTATTAGAACTAACAAGTGAGTTTAAAAATTTCAGAATTACTATACAAAAATCAGTTGTATTCCTATATGTTACAATGAAAAATCAGAAATGTAAAAACAATTTATAATTACATCAAAAATATTAAATACTTAGTGATAAATCTCACAAAAGTTATGCAAGACCCATACACTTACAATTACAAAAAAGGGGTAACAAAAAGTTTTTTGAAATCCAGATAGTGACATAGAATGTTCATGGATCAGAAGGCTCACTATTATAAGATACAAATCTCTGTCATTTAATGTATAGAATCAATGCAATCCAATCAAAATCCCAGTTGGGATTTTTCTAGAAATTTGCAGGCTTCTAGATTGCCACACACCCCTCAAAAAGAAAAAAAACTTTATAGAAGAGGAATTAAGTTAGAGGTTTAAACTACATGACTGCAAGATTTATCATAAAGCTATATTGATAAAAACTGCAATATTAGTGTCAAGATAAATAAAAAGATCAATGGAAAAAAATAGAAAACCCAGAAATACATCCACACACACACAAGAAACTGATTTTTTTACAACATTGTAAATACAACATCATTTTTTAAAATGGTGGTAGAAAAAATTGGATATTCAAATGTAAAATAATGAATTTCAATCCATATCCCATACCATATACAAAAATTAGCTCAGGTAGATCATAGAGTAAACATAAAATCTAGAAATATAAAGCTCCTAGAAAAAAACATAGGAGAGAATTTTGTAACCAGAAATTAGACAAAAATTATGCTTGGGGTGAGCACAGTATTTCATATAAAATTACCAAATTGCTATGCTGTACACCTAAAACTTATGTAACATTGTGTGCCAACTCTACTCAAATAAAAAATAATTCAGTAAGTAAATAAAATTCTAGGGAATCTGGTGACAGAAAGCAAATCAGTGCAGAAGGTATAGGAGGAAGGGACTCCAGTCTGGCAAGAGGATAGGTACTTTCGGGGTGGGGTATGTTTGCTCTCTTACTATGGTGATGGTTTATACATAGACAAAACTTATCAAAAAGGAACTTCAAATATGTACAGTTTCTTTTCTGTTGATTCCGCTTCACGAAGGTTTTTTTGCTTTTTTCTTTTTTAAGTCTTGACTAGAAGCTGGGATCTTGGAAATCACCTCCAGTGGCAGCAGACATGTTTGGTTCTGTGTTGGCGCCATATGAAGTGGTGGAGGGAACTGGCTTACATTCTGGATCTACCATTTTTAGCTGTGCAAGCTTGAGTCAATGACTTAGCCACTCTGTGCCTCAGAGTCCTCATTTATAAAATCTGGGCAATAACAACACCCATCTCATAAGGCTGCTGCAAGGACTGAGTTAATACATGTATCTATTAAAACAGTGTCTGCCATATAGTAAAAGTCCAAGGATTATCAGTAATTCTGGTGATGGCAGCGATGATGATGATTTTGACAATGTTTTTTTCGCTAAACTTTACGTGGCATTTCAATTATTTTTTGTCACCTTAGGGTTCTTTGTCTGAACCATAAACATAAAATGGAATGATGAATTGCCAAATTTATAAACAATCATTAAAGTCTATGCAGGTATGCTGGGCTTGGCACTCATAATTGCTAATAAAGTATGCCAGAGATCTTGGGATATTCTCTGCCACACTGAAATCCAGTGATTTGCTAAAATGATTAATGCTCATTGCCTATTGAGAGAATACTCAGAGGAAGTTCTGATATTTTCCATTTTTGTAGAAATGAGGAAAGTGCCAACAATCCATCACCTGTACTAGAAGAAATCGTCTTGGAGAAGTGGTGACAATGGAATGATCTGACATATCCATTCTCACCTATGTGGTCAGGCTTAGGTTCCGCCATGTGCTTTCACGTGACACATGCCTGCAGTAGACATTGAGGATGCCCAGAAGTTATTGCTTCACACGTGGGCAAAACTTCTGATTTTGGCCATCACAGGAAGATAGTAGTATTGTTTAACTCAAAAATGAAACTTGATGTGACAGGGCAGAAGGGTAGAAGAAAGTTCTTCTCCATAAATTCTTTCTGGAATCAGGTAGGGCATAAATAAATAGTAAAGTCATCCACTGCTGTGAGCCAGGAAGCATTGTGAGGATAATCTTTTTTCTCACTGTGGTTATTTTTCTTTTGACTTTCCACTTAGATTTTCACATGTGTATCCTAGAAAGAATAGGAATGTGATTTGTTATATAGTTCTGAGATGAAAGAAGATTCTGGCTTGGAAGCTGCTTAGCCCTTCCATCTACTGTTCTCCCAATCACAGAGAGGATCTCCAGTGAGGGGCTCTGTTCACTATAAAAAGAAAGTTGTGTACTAGTTTAGCACAGGAAATGTACACTGACTATAATCTGCTGGTCACATCTCCAATGCACGTTAAGTTTACAGATGGCTGCATGGTCCCTTGGTAGATAAATTTGACCTAGATTTCATAAGAGAGCCCAGAAGGCATTTCACAGAAGCGAAACACTTGAGAATCCAGTCCAGCCTGGGTTATAAACCTTCCTCTTAAGGAGACATCAGAGGTTCAGAATGAAGAGGGTAAAAACTATCCCAGCTTTGAGACTTCCCAACTGCTAAAGGAGGGACCCTGGTGGACCAAGACAACTGGGCAGCTCTATATCCTTTTACCAGTGAAAGTACTATTTTAAATAGATTCTTTCAAAGAAAGGAAGTCTGTGGTGTATTGCAGGGTCCCTTGGCTTCCTGTTTTTACTTTGTGCTCTTAAAATGCCTCTGCTGTGTGGAATGTAAAAATCAGAGGCAGTGAGTTAGGCATGGGTCAGATGTAATGAAGCCCCATGTTACCTGCACTATTTGCACCTACTTCCTGACATTACAAACAGTCTGGCATTCACCAGAGTCCCAGCATTACTGTCATTAGCGGCAATAAAGCTAATAGAGCACATCGTTATTGCTAATAAACAAAGGTGATTCCACCCTTTATTCATTAAATAAGGAAATATTTTTTAAATGAGGTAGAACCAATGCAATCATTGCTTTCACACCATTCGTTCAACAACAGGGAGATTGAATCTTTCAGGTTTTCAACCTCTGTGACCTTCCTTCACAGTTAGCTTGCTCATCCAACACTAGCACATCCCACCCACGTGGGCACGGCAGCAGATCATTCTGTACTTCAAGGTCCCTGGAATGGTTTTATGTGTCTGATGCATGGAAATGGTGTTGTTTCTGTTGCGTTTAAAGCAGCATCTTCAGGACTTTTATCTAACCAGTTTCACCCTATGGCCAACACAGCTTAACGGAGTGGCTTTATAAAAATGCAGTGTGCAGCAATCGCTTCACTAGGTAGCAAATATGAATATCTGAGCATGCGTTCTTGATTATCCACGTAATGACACGGGCATAGAAACTTCAAAGATACATGCACTCCTCTCTCTTGTGTTCTCCACAGAGCTTAAACTTAAAATTCATCATACATCAGAGCTCCTGCAGCCTGAGATCTACAAGTCTGATTTCTAAATCAAACATTTTCTGACACTCGAGTGCCATTCAAAGCCTTGGACTTTTTTACCCTGAGGAATTTTATCTTGGAAGAAATGGGGCAGTGGAATATTGATGAAGCATAAAAAGGTACCTTCATAGAAATGAGTTTCCTTCCAAGCTACTGCAGAGGCACATCAAAAGGAAAGACCAGGTACCTATCATGGACATGGTCAACTTTGAACCATGACTCTTTTAGAGTTGCTGGTACCAGAGAGTAACTGTACAGTTAGATAAAATTTTCACTCATTCCATGTAGATTTTTATATTATCAAAATAAAAGTGGCCACTGAGTAAAGTTTTCCTTTGCTTTTCTTGAATGAAAAATAATCTACGATACTTTTTCAAAAGTAACTTTTGGAAAAACAGCAAGTAGAAGAAATAGAAAAATAATCACCCCTAATTTTATTGTCCAAAGGAAATCACTAATGACATTTAAGTATATTTTTTCTAGTCTTTCTCCTATGAATTTTTAAAAAGGTAAGATCATACAGCATACACAATTTTGTGTCATGCTTTCTTGCACCTAACATTATATCATGAGTTTTCTAATATATTTTTAAAAATCCTTCAAAAAGACTCAATGTTATGCCATAAATGGATGCATCATAATTAATTAATTACATTCCTATTGTTGGACATCTAGATTATTTATAATTCCAATTAATAATCTTAATAAATATCTTTAGCTATAAAACCATGGATTCTCAAATTCTTTGACATACAGATTTGCAAAATTTTAATTATTGGATTAAAGTTATAATCTTTAAAGCTCTTCACATAATTTATCAAATTGCCTTTCAAAACATTACACCTACGGTTAAAACTCTCTCAAGCTGGGTATGACAATAAACATTTCACTTTCTATCCTTTAGATCAGATCATCTCATATTTAAAACTGTTTGATGAGTGAAAAAGATACCCAAAAGGTATCTGTTCTCTGAAAATTGCTCTATAGATACAAAGCCATTCAGTAGAAATTCCAACAGAGTATTTCATAGCACTTGAGAAACATGTTATTAAACATATGCGAAAGAGTAAAGAGCAAAGAAGAGCCTAAATATTTAGAACAAGGATAACAAAGAGGAAACCCTTTTTATTTGAAATCAGCACTTGTTTTGAAGCTCAAGTAATTAAGACAATGTGGCAGTAGTGCAGATAGACAAATTTATCAATATAAGAGGCAACCTAAAAATAGACTCATGAATATATGGAAATTTGATTCATGATAGGGCCACAGGACAGATCAGTCAGAAAATGAGAACTTTTTCAATAAATGGTGCTAGATAAATAACTACACATATTTTTAAAATAAAATAAGATTCTATGTTTTCCCAAATGCAAAAATCAATTCCAAATGGATTTGGATTTAAGTGACAAATATAAAATTTTGAAATGTTTAGATTTGTTGGAAGATATCTTGTTGACTTGGGGGAGGGCAACGTTTTTTCAGACAAGACTCAAAAAACATCAGCTTGATATAAGACAGTCATGAAGAAAGAATGATAAATTTAAATTAAGATTAAGATCTTCTGTTCAACAAGTTCTTATCATGTTACTTTTGAGCTAGTGGTTTAACTTCTCTGTCCTTCAGTTTGCTGATCTATACAAGGGGATATAGTGACATCTCTTTCATTAGATTGTTTTGATAATTAAGAGTTAATTCATGTGATACATTCAGAACAACTACCTGACAGTAAGTACCCAATAATTACTAGCTCATTATTATTGTCATATGGAATGCTTATTAGTTTTGTGTAGTTCAACCAAATTATCTTTATTATTTTTTGATTAACTTTAAGTTGTCCCCATCTAGCCCCCAGTGAGACATAAGACACTCATGAAAAATTATGCTTAACTTTTATATACAGATTATTAGTAACATATTTCACTTTTTAATGACATAAAAGTTTGTTTTAGTGGTTTAGTGTATGCTCTAAAAGGTCGACCTAAATATTTAATTAATTGCCCAGATGTTATTTGTTTCATAACCCTTTACTATATCTATATTATATAATATACATTGTCTCTTATTTTTATCTTATTTCTACATTAATTACTCTCTTTTAGCTCTGTATGAACTATTTGAAGGTGAGTACTTTTGACAGTATCATCAGGAGAACTACTTATATATCTTACATCATTTTCATATGTATGAAGCATAATTTTAATTTTTGTGGCTACCTCTTTTTCTAAGAAATGTTTCTAAAACCCACCAAATAAAAGTTCCAGAAGTCATCTATCTGGTCATGTGATTATGAAACCGACTTCAATCCACATTAGTCACTCACTTATAAGCAAGCCTGAGCCAGGCCTCTTTATTACAAAAGACTGATGTAAAATACATATTTGACAAGTGCAGTCTGCACATTTTCTCCAAAAGACATCTTATTACTTTGCACACACACACACAAAAAAGGTTACATGATTGCTAGACGTTGTTTGTGAGATTTAAAATCATAACATAAATCCCAAATCATGAATATATAAAACCTTTAATCCATAGTACTCTCTTGGAGCTATGTTCGCTTCTAGACCCAAGCAGACTGTTATTTCCTTTTTTTGCAATACATTATGCAGAACAATGACAGGGTACCTAAAATAAATATGCTTGGATGTGCTACTTTCTTAGACATTTATTACAAGATACAGTTTATAGTCTGAAGACTTTCAAGAAGTTTTTTGAGATAAATGAGAACAAACATAAAAATCTCTATGTTGTAAAAACCATATAACTGAGATTAAAAAAAAAAAAAAAGGCAATACATAGATGAGCCAAAATCTTTGGATGGCCTGGTGAACAAGCTAACATGTCTGGGAAACATATAGGAGTGGATTTAGCCTGGATAAACTGAGCAGTGTGTGTGTGATAGGAGAAAAATATTCAAAAGCATTAACCCAAGCATTCAGCCTAGTTCAGTGACTTCTATTTTCCCCCTTTTTTATTAGGTTTGGGTACATCTTGCCTCTGGGAAGTTCCTAATCCATTATGAGCATCCAAATAAAATGAACACCAAAAAAAAAATGTCATTTACCTGGACTTCATGCAAAAAGTCTCCCTGTTGCAGGGGACTCAAAATACAATCATTGCATGGTTTAGTAAAAATTGCACGGAATATAATTTAGGAAATTTGGCATATGGTTCAGCCTCTGTCTCTAAACCCCCTTACTTTAGCCACGTTATACTTCTTTGACTTCATTATCCTCGTGCTTAAAATCAAAGGTGCTAACTGGCTGACTCAACCTTACAGGGTTATTCAATGTGTGAAGTGTGTGGAATAGTAAGTCCTTGAAGAAAATACTAGGTATTGTTACTTCCACCACTGAAATGGAGGATTCTACTAATCAGAGCACTGTGGCCATTTTCAGCCACCCTCTGCAATTTAGTGTGCCCCAAAAGAATGATCCTTTAAGTCATTTGTGACCCCTGCCAACCCTTTGAAATCAGGGTGGCTTTGGAGCTCTTCGACATGGATATGACCCACAATAAAACCTTCCTGCCCATGCCACCTTGAGATACATTCTAGGGCAAGGTGAGGAAAACAGGCCCTAACATCTCCAAGATCTGTTAATACATTCAGTAGTTTTCTAAGAAAAACCTACCCATAATACCTCACTGTGCCCTCCATTCATATTACCCCCATTCTGAGATTAAAACCAAACAGCTGGGGTGCCTGTGTGGCTCAGTGGGTTAAAGCCTCTGCCTTCAGCTCGGGTCATGATCCCAGGGTCCTGGGATCAATCCCCGAATCGGGCTCTCTGCTCGGCTGTGAGCCTGCTTCCTCTTCTCTCCCTCTCTGCCTGCTTCCTCCTCTCTCTCTCTGCCTGCCTTTCTGCCTACTTGTGATCTCTGTCAAATAAGTAAATAAATCTTTTAAAAAAAATTAAATTAAATTAAAAAAAAAACAGCCCAAAATTTTAGAAAGCTCCTCCAGGCCCATACATGCATTGTTCTGAATCTATGTTTTAAATTCTTTCATTGGGTAAGAAAATGCAAATTCTTGAGAAACCTGATAGAAATTAACATGAGCTAAAAGGAAGTCAGACAATAAGATTTCCCCTAATGATTCTCAAATTGAGGGCTAGTTTATTACATGAAGTTAGTATGGGGAGATGCTGATGTTCCATAGTCTGGGAGAAGTAGGGATCTATATGTAAGAAGAGAGAGGGTCTTAAGTGAGTAGTCAGTATCAATTGGGACTTTTAAAATCCAATTTCAGTTTGGTGGTTTAATTAATCCTGAGGTCTGGCAATTTTGACAACCTGGTGAAATATGAAATATATGTCAAATACCAGTGCCAGAGCTGGAGGCAAGACCAAGTCTGAGATTTATGGAAAATAATGGGACAGTCAGGGCAGAGTACATTTCCTGGAAGAATAAAGAAACAGAAGTAGAACTCCAGACTTACTCCTAATGAGGGCATTTAAGACGACAGGTATAAATAGATGTATTATCCCTTGAATTCCCAATGGCTTCCACCATTCATTAAAATATTCCATTAGCTCATCTCAGGCAAAGAGGGGGAAAAAACTTAGGGAAAGCTGGTCCTCAAGCCGTGGGGCATTATAAATGCTGAAGAAGCGCCTAATAACTTCCACAGCCTCTTAAGGGTGTACCTGAGGCACTCTTTTGCTAAGCAAGAGGGGGTTTCTTGCCAGTGATGGAGTGGATCAAGGGAGCAAGCTGACTCACCAGTCTGCTGACTGCTGCTCAGCACCGGGGGAAAAAACGACCCACGAAATTAGAAGCACTCGAAAATGTCGTCAATAAAGGAAATGCTATGTAAGGGATTAACAGTCTCTTTTTTCAGTCTTAGAGCACCTCAGCAGTCCTGACCCTTTTATAGATGAAATTGCTGTTAGTGGAGCTTGAATTCCATGAGGCTCACGATATTTTAAAACACATGGAGCATTGAAAAATACACACTCTCTTGCACTTAGTATTTGTTTCTCTTTTGTTTTGTTTTGATTTTCTTATAAAAGCATATAGGTCCTTTGCAAAAGTTTAGAAAATGCAGCTATGGAGAAGAATGAAATAAAAGTGATCTAGAACCTTCAAGACACAGTGAAAGGCTCAGTTAATTCAATATGCATGGTCTCAATGGTGGGAAATACTGAAGTTGTCCAATAAGAGTATGTCTAAATAAATGGATTGTTTTTTAGCAATACAGCTGTTTTCTAATGGTGGAAAAAGGGGCCAGAATTTTTTAGCAATACAGCTGTTTTCTAATGGTGGAAAAAGGGGCCAGAATTTTATATAATAAAAATGTAGACATTTTTATTAAAATAAAGGTCTCCTACCATTTGTGGGAAAATTTATATTCATAAGTATTCATATATAAAAATATGTGACTAAAAATGTACCTCTGATACCAGAAAAGGATTTGCTTTCTTAGCTATTTGCACAATGTTCTGTGAGGTTTTTTCTGTTTTTTGTTCTCTCTTTTTTTTTTTTTTTTTTTTTTACCTAGTTTAGTTTCTGTGGAGTTTAGTGGACATAATCTGTTACTAAGATACAAGATTCATTCCAATTTCCTTATTCCTTCTATCACCACCAAAATTACACAATGCCATCTGGTAGCAGAACTATTGTAGTGATTTTTTAATCTGACCAGTGTAAAGATTAGAGACCCATCATTCTTAAGCGTGATACATGGCCTTTTGATAAAATATCAACCTTTTGTGAAAAATACAACCCCAACTAATAATCAAACATAGAAATGCATCCAAATGAATTTCAACTGGATAAATTTTCTTTAATCTTTGTCTTTGTACCAATCAGAAGCAAGAGGAAAAAAAAGCCCTTTCTATTATAGAAATAGTCACAGATATTCACTGGGATATTTCCTTAGACTTACTGAGGAGAGGGAATCTGGGCAGGACAGAAAAGGAGGGACGAAAGGGAAGGAGACAGCAATCATGCCCTCTGAGAGGCCAGTGAGGAACCAGTAGCATTGTCTTGGGAGACTTGTCAGTTTTGCAGGGTAAGCTTAAAATGGAATTTTTTAATTGTTGAAGGAGCACCTTTTACCAGCCCACAGGTACAGATCTGCATATCCATGCATTCCTGTCTGCTCACATGGCCCTCACGCCTGGGCCAGCTCAGACTCCAGCTGTGGAGTCTATGAACTGTTTCCACCCTCAGAATGCCTCTGACACAAAACGTGTGGTGTTCTTCCACACCAACAATCGATTCCCCAACTGTCCAAGTGCCATTTGGCTATCCCATGATTTCATTCAATTCTGAATGAATTCAGAATTCATTCAGAATTGAATGAAATCATCTACCCTCTGCTTTAGCATCAGATCCCTCAGGTTAAAGGGCACAGCCCTACCAGACTGCCCCTCCAGTTTCCCAAGTCTGCGCCTCCCAAACTGTTGAGTGATGACTATAAGGTTGGAGAGTCCCATGACTGTTTCCTCAGGTTTGAGAATTTGCTAGAATTCTCACAGAACTCAGGAAAATAGTTTGCTATTATTGGCCTATTAGAAAGGCACAACTCAAGAACAATCAAATAGAGATGCATAAGGCAAGGTCTGGGCGAGGGGCATAGAGAGCCATTGCTATCTCTGGATGCATCACTTTCCCACCTAGATGTGCCCCCAACCTGGAAGTAACCTGAACCCCATCATTTATGAATTTTTACAGTAGTTCTATTATGTAGGCATTGCTGATTAAATCATTGGCATTGATGATTTACTCAATCTCTAGATCCTCTCTCCTCTCTATAGGGCAAATGTTGGACTAAAAGTTCTAATTTTAATCATATCTTGATCTTTCTGGTAACCACCAGCCCCCATCCTGAAGCTAATCAAAGGCCAACAAAAACTCACTTCATTAACATAGATCCCAGTCTCATTGAAAGGAGCTTATATTGAATAACAAAAGACTTTCTTCTTATACTGATCACTTAGAAATTCCAAAGGTTTTAGAAGCTCTGTGCCAGAAATCCAGGACAAAGACCAAAGAATTTCTTATTATATCACAACATCACAGATTCTGTTAGAAAAAGCACAAGGCACAGGCCATGAGCTAGGAAGGAAGCCTGGAAGCTTGGATTTGGGCACAGAAGAAGCTAGAGAGGCCCATATTCACTGGAAGACACAACATCCCAATGACTGAACTGGGTTTCAGGGCTTTCTTGGTGGCTCAGGGGCTTGGAGGGGGTCACTGGCCTGTGGAGGTGGTTGGCAACTCTAGCTCCCTGAATGCCAGGCTAGGGCAACGTGCACTGTGGTTCTTGCTCAGAGGAACTGGCTGCAATGTAAGCTGGAAAGTAAACTCCACTAGGGCAGAGATCTGCCTATTTTTCACTGAAGTGTTATTCCAAGGCACATGATGCATATACTCAATGTTTGGTGAATGAATGACTATCCTAAACTAAACTCAAAGGACACCATTACAGAAGTCAAAATTTGAATGTTAAAAGTTAATATTACTTTTGCTTTATTGTATAATGAAATTCACTATGGAAAGTTAGAAAATAAAGATAACTGAAAAGATTTAAAAAAGAAATCCATACCAGTAATCCAACTATAACTATGCAATCATAACCACTGTGGAATTTTAATATATATGTATATTGCATTAACACTTTTTCTGTGAGTGTGGAGATATATTTTTTAAATTAACATATAATGTATTATTTGCTTCAGGGGTACAGGTCTGTGAATCATCAGTCTTATACAATTCACAGCGCTCACCATAGCACATATCCTCCCCAACACCCATACCCAGACACCCTATCCACCCCCACCCAACCTCTCAGCAACCCTCAGTTTGTTTACTGAGATTAAGAGTCTTTTATGGGTTGTCGCCCTCCCGATCCCTTCTCGTTTCACTTCTGATCCCTTCTTGTTTCACTTTTTTCCTTCCCTACCCCCCATAAACCCCTGCCCTGCCTCTCAAATTCCTCATGTCAGAGAGATCATATGATAATTGTCTTTGTCTGATTGATTTATTTTGCTTAGCATAATACCCTCTAGTTCAATCCATGTTGTTGCAAATGGCAAGATTTCAGGGCTTTTTGATGACTGCGGAGTATTCCATTGTATATACAGATAGATACACCACATCTTTTTTATCTATTCATCTTTTGATGGATGGATAAAGAAGATGTGGTAGAGAAAGGACCCAAATTAATAAAAACATGAATGATAGAGGAGAGATCACAACCAACACCAAAGAAATACAAACAATTATAAGAACATATTATAAGCAACTATACAGAAACAAATTTGACAATCTGGAAGAAATGGATTCCTAGACACATATAAACTGCCAAAACTGAACCAGGAAAAAATAGAAAACCTGAACAGACCCATAACCAGTAAGGAGATTAAAGCAGTCATCAAAAACCTCCCAACAAACAAGGGCCCAGGGCCAGATAGCTTCCCAGAGGAGTTCTACCCAACACTTAAAGAAGAATTAATACTTACTCTCCTGAAACTGTTCCAAAAAACAGAAATGCAAGGAAAACTTCCAAACTTATTTTATGAGGCCAGCATTATCTTGATCCCAAAACCAGACAAAGACCCCATCAAAAAGGAGAATTACAGACCAATATCTCTGATGAATATGGATGCAAAAATTCTCACCAAAATACTAGGCAATAGGATCCAACAGTACATTCAAACAATTATTCACCACGACCAAATGGGATTTATTCTTGGGCTGCAAGGCTGGTTTAACACCCTCAAATCAATCAATGTGATACAATACATTAATAAAAGAAAGTACAAGAACCATATAATACTCTCAATAGATGCTGAAAAAGCATTTGACAAAGTACAACATCCTTTCTTGATCAAAATTCTTCACAGGTAGGCATAGAGGGTACATACCTCAATATCATCAAGCCATCTATGAAAAACCCACAATGAATATCATTCTCAATGGGGAAAAACTGAGAGCTTTTCCCCTACACTCAGGAACATGACAGGGATGTCCATTATCACCATTGCTATTTAACATGTATTAGAAATCCTAGCCTCAGCAATCAGACAACAAAAAGAAATAAAAGGCATACAAATCAGCCAAGAAGAAACCAAACTCTCACTCTTTACAGATGATATGCTACTTTATGTGTAAAACCCAAAAGACTCCATTCCAAAACTCCAAGAGCTCTTATAGGAATTCAGTAAAGTGTCAGGATATAAAATCAAAACACAGAAATAAGCTGCATTTTTATACATCAACAGCAAGACAGAAGAAGGAAATTAAGGAGTCAATCCCATTTATAATTGTATCCAAAACCATAAGATACCTACTAATAAACCTAACCAAAGAGGCAAAGAATCTGTACTCAGAAAACCATAAAGTACTCATGAAAGAAATTGAGGATGACACAGAGAAATGGAAAAACATTCCATGCTCATGGATTGGAAGAAAAAATATTATGAAAATGTCTATGCTACCTAAAGCAATCTATACATTTAATGCAATCCTTATCAAATACCACCAATGCGGGATGCCTGGGTGGCTCAGTTGGTTAAGTGGCTGCCTTCGGCTCAGGTCATGATCCCAGCATCCTGGGATTGAATCCCACATCGGGCTCCTTGCTCGGCAGAGAGCCTGCTTCTCCCTCTGCCTCTGCCTGCCTCTCTGTCTGCCTGTGCTCGCCCTCTCTCTCTCTCTCTCTAACAAATAAATAAATAAATAAAATATTTAAAAAAAAAACAAAAACAAAAAACAAATACCACCAATGCTTTTCAAAGAAATGGGACAAATAATCCTTAAATTTCATGAAACCAGAAAAGACCCTGAAGAGCCAGAAGAACGTTGAAAAAGAAAACCAAAGTTGGCAGCATCACAATTCCAGACTTCAAGCTCTATCACAAAGCTGTAATCATCAAGACAGTAAGGTAACTGGCACAAAAGCAGACACATAGATCAATGGAACAGAATAGAGAACCCAGAAATAGACCCTCAACTCTATGGCCAACTAATCTTCGACAAAGCTGGAAAGAATGTCCAATGGAAAAAGGATAGTCTCTTCAACAAATGGTGTTGGGAAAATTGGACGGTCACATGCAGAAAAATGAAACTGGACGATTTCCTTATACCACATACAAAAATAGACTCCAAATGGATGAAAGACCTCAATGAGAGACAGGAATCCATCAAGATCCTTGCGGAGAACACAGGCAGCAACCTCTTCGACCTCTGCCACAGCAACTTCTTCCTAGGAACATCGCCAAAGGCAAGGGAAGCATGGACAAAAATGAATTATTGGAACTTCGTGAAGATCAAATGCTTTTCCACAGCAAAGGAAACAGTCAAAAAAACCAAAGGACAACTGACAGAATGGGAGAAGATATTTGAAAATGACATATCAGATAAAGGGCTAGTATCCAAAATCTATAAGGAACTTAAAAAACTTATCAAACTCAGCACCCAAAGAACAAATAATCCAATCAAGAAATGGGCAGAGGACATGAACCGACATTTCTGCAAAGAAGATATCAAATGGCCAATATACACATGAAAAAGTGCTCCACATCCCTTGGCATCAGGGAAGTACATATCAAAACCATAGTGAGATACCACCTCACACCAATCAGAATGGCTAAAATTAACAAGTCGGGAAACAACAGATGTTGGCAAGGATGCAGAGAAAGGGGAACCCTCCCACACTGTTCTTTGTAATGAAAGCTGATGCAGCCACTCTTAAAAACAGCATGGAGGTTCCTCAAAAAGTTGAAAGTAGAGCAACCTTATGACCCATCAATTGCACTACTGGGCATTTACCCTAAAGATACAAATGTAGTGATCTGAAGGGGCACGTGTACCCGAATGTTTGTAGCAGCAATGTCCACAATAGCCAAACTATGGATATACATTTTTTAAATAAAAATGTGTTATACTGTTTACTATAAGGTGATTATTTTACTTGAAAATACATAATCTCGAGCTTACCATGTGAAAATAACATTTATAGTTCGCATATTTATTTAAGGATAAATAAGTTTTTATTTGGGGCATATACCAAAAGGTGTATAGCTCATTCCCTTTTGTCACATATGTATAGTGACAGAAGCACTACAGTTAAATCCTTATGGAAAAAAATATTTGCATGGGTTAGTTATTTCCTTAAATACATTCTTAACAGCAATTTAGCAGTATCTAGAAAAATGGACTATGTGTTTCCTGTGCATTAACGATTTCATGGCCAGGTACATTTCTAGATAAACTCTTTTTGAGTATACACAATTAAACCCAACACTAGCTAATGATGAGTGAGGCACCGCTCTTGTGCTTACATGTAGATCTTTTAACAATCACAGCAACCCAAGAGACCAATGGGTCCCATTGTAGATGAGTTGCTACAATACCAAGGAGCTTGCTAAAGTCACAGGGCAGAGTCAGAATCTAACCCAGACAGGGTGACTCCAGAGCCCTTGCTCTGAACCTAAAAAATATACAAAGAATTTATGTAATTCTTTGTAAGTACATATAGGACAGTGTCAGGCCTTCTAGTCTGGACTGCCAGGAATGGTATGGATACCGGTACTAAATGATGTCCACCCACCAAATTTCATATGTTGATATCCAAACCCCAGGACACCTCACAATGTGACCATATTCAGAGATAGTCTTTAAGGAGAGAATTAAGGTTAAATGATCTTATATGGATAGGCACAATCCAGTATCACTGGTATCTAATTATTGTTTTTAGGATTTTATTTATTTGAGAGGAGAAAGAGAGAGAGAGACCATAAACTGGGGGAAGGGGCAGAGTGAGAGGGAGAAGCAGACTCTCTGCAGAGCAGGGAGCCTGATGCCAGACTTGATACCAGGACCCAGAGATCATGACCTGAGCCCAAGGTAAATGTTTAACCAACTGAGCCACCCAGGCACCCCTCATTGGTGTCCTTATAAGAAAAAGGAGATACCAGGGATGCACATGCACAGGGAAGAGGCCATGTGAGGACATGGACAGAAGGCAGCTATCTGCACAGAGGAAGACCTCAGAAGGAACTAAACCTGCTGATACTTTGATCTTGGACTTCCAGTCTCTAGAACTGGGAGAAAGTGAATTTTCTGTTATTTAAGCCATTCAGCTATGGTATTTTGTTTTGGTAACCTTAGCAAACCAATATAGATACTTATAAAGAGACACACAGTCACATTATTAGTAATAATGAACTATTAGAAACAAACTCAGGGCACCTGGCTTGCTTTGTGGTAGAACATGCAACTCTTGATCTTCAGGTTGTGAATTGAAGCCCCATACTGGGTGTAGAGATTATTTAAAAATAAAATAAAACATGGGGTTATGGACATTGAGGAGGGTATATGGTATGGTGAGTGCTGTGAAGTGTGTAAACCTGGCGATTCACAGACCTGTACCCCTGGGGCTAATAATACATTATATGTTTATAAAAAAAAATTGAAAAAATTAAAAAAATAAAAGTAGAATAGGTTCATTAAAAACAATTTGGAAAATACCAAAAAAAAGTAGAAGAACATACCCATAATCTCAGCACATAGAGAAAATAGTTGGTATACTTTCTTCTAGACAGTCTTCTGTATGAATCTGCATGTGTTTATGTATAGTCAGTCTCAGCTTGGATCTAACCTGAGCACCTTGGACTCTGTAAGCCCTGGATACCAACAAAGAGATCTGAGGTAAAGACAATTGATGTAATTCTTTGTAAGTACATATAGGACAGTGTCAGGCCTTCTAGGCACAGCAGATGAGACTGAATTATGCAAACAGAGGCAACTGACAGTGACATTTATAACACAACCACTCATGAGGCCTCATTTGCACTCACAGGCTAGAGTAGTGAAGCCTAGAGAAACTCAGGCCACAAACATGTTATAAAATAGATATCAGACACTATGTACTATTTTGTATTCTGCACTTTTAATTTTTAATAAGTGCTATTTCACGTCATTGAAATACATGAAAAACATACAGTGTCTATTCAACCATACCACTTGGTGTAAGCAATCACACAAAGACCAGAATGACCATGGAAATGGGTTTTAGGCATTGACACTTTCACTTGAGTCTCTGAGTGAGGGCTCCAGAGTAACAGAGCAATTCATTTTCTCTTCCTAAATGAAGCTGGGCTAGAAACATTACAGAGTATGCTTCCTTTTATAAGCAAAAATTGATTTCTAAAGGAGCTTAGAAGGATCACACAATTATTACTCTGTATTGTTCAATGCTTTCACAGGGCTTACATCAATGTTCCCTGACAGAATTTTGTGATGCATTTTCGTGTTTGCAATGTTGTTGGTCTAAATATCTCTGCCCTGTATCCTTGCAGAATATGCTAGCCTTGATAAATAAATGTTATCTTAACACTTGAAAAAAAAATAGAAATGTCTAGTCTATTAAAATTCTTATCTAAATTACTTATTGTTTCCTCACTCAAGTTTCATATTACCAACTATTTGTATGATGTGTAAATAAATTGTTTTTCTTTAAAAAAAATAAATAAAACAAAATATTAGAAACAAGATCAATAATCATCTCAAGAAAAAGGAGTAAATAAAATGTGGTATATTGATAATAATGGAATCCTGAAAGGATGTTAAGTAGAACGAGTTTGATCATCAGGCATTAATCTGGATAGAGCTCAAAAGCCATGTTAAATGGAAAAAAAGGTAAGGAATGATATGTGAAAGTATGAAATCATTTGTGTGAAAGTAAAATATGTGCAAAAACAGCGGTGTGTAAGTTGATATAAACACATGGTTTGGGGACACCTGGGTGGCTCAGTTGGTTAAGCGGCTGCCTTCGGCTCAGGTCATGATCCCAGCGTCCTGGGATCGAGTCCCACATCGGGCTCCTTGCTCAGCAGGGAGCCTGCTTCTCCCTCTGCCTCTGCCTGTGCTTGCTTGCTCTCTCTCCCTCTCTCTCTGTCAAATAAATAAATAAAATCTTTAAAACAAACAAACAAACAAACAAACAAAAAACACATGGTTTGGTTTTACCCTATTGTGTGAGATAGTCTCTGGGGATACAGAAATGCATCGAGGCTTGGGGACAAATGGGAGTTTGAGCTTATCTGGCACACTGAAAGTAATATAAAAAGAAAGGTCTTTAAACATATGTAAAATGTCAATATTTGTCATTCTGGGGAGTGGTTATATGAGCATTCATTGATTATTCTTAGAGCTTCTGTGTACTTTTTATTTCTCAAAATCAAGACAGTCTTATAAAGAGAAAAAGAATATGGAACTGGTGTTAAATAACAATAGTCCAAAAATTTCTGAGAAGACATCAAACTACAGGTTTTGTTTGTTTATTTGTTTTGATCTTTCAGTAAACCAGATGTGACTTAAACAAATTTATAACGTAGTGTTCTGGGAACTAGAACTTGAGGAACACTCTGGTCACCAAGATTTTTCATTCAGTTTTTCCTCTACTGTTTATTATCATATAATTAACACTGATCTTGTTTGAGAAGCACTTCTGTCCTGGACAGATTTCAGGAGGCATGGAATCTTGCCAGGATATCACATTTGCCAAGTAAGTAGAAAATGGGGAAAGCCATGATGAAGTAAAACATTTCTTTTCTTATGAGGTAGTCCATGATTTAGGTTAAGTATTAAACAGAGGCTATTTCTTCATATCAAGGTTCTCCTCACACACACTCACACTCACCCAATAAGTAAGAGAAGCACAACAGTCTGGAATTCACCATCTCTAATTATACTACTTATGAGCAATATAAATTTCTCTTAATTGGAAAAAAAAAGTTCTCAAGCCACACATGGCTGAGATCAGTATATTCTAAGATCTTCCCCCAATGAGAAAAATTGTTTTTTTTTTCCCTTGTGGTTTAGCAGAAAGTATTTGAGCTTGGGAGTAAGTTAGAAATTGCTTCAAACTCTATTGCTGGAACTCCTTAACTAGATGACCTGTGGCTAGTTACCTCATCCCTTTGCACCTCTAAAACACAGAAGTAGTTATTATTATAATCCAGATAAAAGCTATGTAAGGTAGTGGTTCGGAGTGCAAATCCCCAAGCAGACACCAAGTTTGAAATGTGGCTGACAGCTTGCTGGCTGGCTGATGTTGGGATATCATTCACCATCTCTGTTCTTGACTTTCTCTAGTCTATAGGAAGAGGATGATGACAGTACCCAGGTCAAAGGTTTTTGGAGTAGTCGATGGGTTCATAGCCATAAGGTGTTCAGGATCATGCCTGATGCATTCTTAGCCTTCACCATGTGTTTATTATTATGATTGTTATACCACAGGGATTGTAGAATTAGAAATAATACCCAAACAATATGCAGCAGTTAACAGAGATTTTATAATTAACAGCTCTTCAGCCCCAACCAAACCCCAAATTGGATTTGACAATTTGAGAAAGACAGAAAGTTGTCTGTAAAATTAATAAAAACAGTCATGCATCAAGATAGTCTTGACAAATACTCTCTCCCACACTGTTAAGTATGCACACATCTTTTAATCAGGCTTTTCCAGATGTGTGGCATTAACTCTTCATGTCCCCAAAGTTGCTTTTATGACATGGAAATGACATAATTCTCTGTCAGAAGAGATGCAAAACCTCCAAAGGAGAATGTAATAATCTGAGCCATCCATGTTCAGCCCTTCTGGAGATTAGGCTCGAGGTGTTGGGAGCTGCTGAAAGCCGATGAGTCTCTTTGAGAAGTAGTCATTTACAATGCCCCTGTGGCCTGGCTGAGCTATGTAGCTTTCAGCAGCCCCTAATTATCTCCTGGAAGTAGTCTGAGCTCTGGGATAACCAGACTTATTGAGAACACACAAAGAGGTGAGGGCACTAATTACCCACAAAGGGCATTTTGGCCTCTTGTTGGTGTGGCTGAAATGCACACCAGACGTCCCCTGGCATTAACCCCTATGCCCTGCGGATCCAAAATTCTATCCCCAGATTTAAACGTGTGGATCAATGGGAGATTAAGAGAAATCCAGACAGAAACACAGTTGGCAATTTCAGCTTGAAATGAAAATGAATTTATCTTCTTGCACTCCAACCAGTGGCATACACACATTCTGCTAGTGACCTAGGACTGACACAGTTGAAATTTTGAAGCCAACTATTATCACATAAGGAGAACAGCAAGAAGGTTCAGACATAGACCCAATAGCCAAACTGTCTGAATCAGAATCTCTGCCTTGGAGTCCCTGACTACATGAGCGGGGATGACTTATACAACTTCTTCCTTGTTTAGTTTGCTTATCATCAACACAAGGGCGGTAAGAGTAGCTTGTGCATGAGATTGTCATTAATCTTCATGAGTTATGACAAACAAAGCACTTAGAACACTGACCGATGTGTAGCAAATTCTTTGTGTGTGTCCATTTTTGTTCCTACTGGGTAAACACTGAGAACATAAACAGGGCTTTGGTTGCTGATACACTTGCGCACACTTTATTTTTTAATGGACAGCAACATTTATTTTTTCTAACTTGAAATTGTTATTGGTAAAGTATCCCAAGGGTGATGATAATTGAGTTGCACGGTCTTCAGATCTGTGCTGCCCAATGTGGTAGCCCCTAGCCAAACTGGCCGTTGAGGGCTTGAAATGTGGCTAGTCTGGCCTAAGATAGGCTATTAACGTAAACACATAGTCTTTCAAACACTCAGTACAAACAAAGATTGTGAACATGTCATTGATAATTTTTATATTGATTACATGCTTACGTGATAACATCTTGGATATATTATGTCCCGTGTACTATCAAAATTAATTTCACCTGTTTGTTTGTTTTTTTTTTAGCTACTAGAAAACTTAAGTCACATATGTGCATTACATGATGTTTTTTTAGACAGCTGCTTCAGAACCAGAATAAGGAGCCTGTGGAAACAACACATGCAAGCAGATCCTGACCTAGGACCCAGAAATCCCACGTGCACTCTGCCTCCCCACTGTTGGGGATCTTGCTCTCTTACACCAGATGGCTGGGGCAAGTCCACAATCTTTCAGTGTCTACCTCCTCATCTGTAAATTAGAGATGGTTATAACCATAAATACCTCCCTAGGTTGTTCTTGACTATTAGGTGAGTTGATACACATAATACTCTTAGAACAGTGCTGGGAGCGGGGGGAATAATTGCTCCATAAATATTAACTATAATTCTTCCTATGGAGCCAATACATGAAGGGTATGAGAGGGGATGCAGGAGAGACAATGATAGTTTTTGGAGAAAAAGAAAATCAATACAAAAGGCCATTTTACATATAAGATAACTGTGATGGGGAGAGGCATTTATCCTTGGCCATACAACTTTCTAGGGACTGAGCCAGGGGCAGGACTCAGGTACCGTGACTTCTGTCCTCACAGTCTTTCCATTGTGTCATTATCCTTTACATGCCCACCATGGATCCTACCTTTTTCACCCAATCTGAGCCTGGATTGGCAAAGGGAAGAGTGAGGAATCTCCATGCTCTTTCAAAATTTTGGATGAAAGCTTCAGCACCACTCTGCTGAGGTCTGCCTCTGTAAGAGCATCAGGATCATCCCAAGAAATATTTCATTCAATGTCCCCAGTCCTCTCTGTGAAGCCAAAATTGAAATACACGAAGACTGTACTGCAAGGTATCTTACCATTGTGTAGGCCTGGAGCCTCTTTGCTGTTCCTCACACCCTCCAACAGGCTCCTTCCTTGGACTCAGACATTGGTCGGCCTCTTTTACTTCTCCTTCCTTAGCCAGACTCATGACTCATTCCTTAGCTCTTTCAAGTCTTTGCTCAAATACAACCTTTTCCATAAGGACTTCCCTGACTTGCATTTAAATTCCTCCCTTGTTTAATTTCTGCCCCCTATACCTAAGATCTGTTACTCTTCTCGAAACTTACTAAATTATTTGTTTTATTGTATGGCCCCCTTCCCTAGAATGTGAGATCCATGGGAGAGGGATTTCTAGTGCCTAGAATATAGGTTGGCACATATAGATTATTAATAAACATTTGTTGAATAAACACAGAATTGATGACTAAATGTTAACAATGTATGTCCCCCAAATGCTCCCTCTTAGAAGGGGGAATTCTAGCTTGATGGTTGAGGGTCAGATCTCTGGAAACTGATCAGAGTTTGAATCTTGGCTTAGTCATTGACTGGTAATGGGACCTTGAGAAAGGCAATTCACCTCTGATCTTCTCTTCTCCCATCTGTAAATAAAGAATCCACCTTCTAGAGTGAATTAGGGAGAGTAAATGACATATTGCATATAAAACATGCCAGCAAAAAAGCCAGGCACGAATTAGGCTGATAAATTATAATAGTCTTTTTCTAAGAATTTTCTCTTCTTAACATTACAGGGTAAGGCTATAGGAAGGAAGCAGCCTCTCTGCTTCCACAGCAATGTGTGATCTGTAAACCCCTGGAGGCAAGTATGAGTAACTCATGTTACTCTAGCATAGAACAAATTCAGAAAATCATATTGTTCTGGTTCTGAAATGTTCATTTTCAAAAAATAGATTGATTTATAAGACATTCAAAGTGTCTTATTTCCATTTTAAGGTATATCAAGATCCCATCTCTCTCAGCAACTAAGATTTAAGATTGGCCCAGACAGGTGAGCTGCTGCTGATGTTGAACACACAGTGTAGAAATTATATAATGTTGATGTTGAACACACAGTGTAGAAATTATATAATTGCTTTTGAATATTTTCCCCAGACTCTCCCAAATTAAAAGGAAGGCTTACCAGACTCTAGTTTCTAGTCCAGCATGGAGTCCTTTGTCCTGTCCTCACAACAGGAAAAAAGCTGGACAAACTGAAGAGCAATAGCTCTTCTTAGATCTATTAGAGAATCAAAGTCACTGGGTAAACCACTGCCCCCAACATGGGCAAGATGGGCAGACAGATACAGGGAATCTCAATGCAATGAAGCAGAAACTACCAGTGGAAACAGCACTAGGGTGAGAACAATGGAAATAACCTCAGGGCTGAGACTTAACTTAGGAAGTCTCTAGAGAAACCCAAAGAAAACAGGAGAGACAAAAACAAGGCCACCAGAGGAAGTGTTAGCCTCTGACACCCACCACTTCAGCAAGCAATACATGGAGAGGCTAACTCCTTGCCTCAGATAAACATAAATATAAAACCTCAGACCAAATACTGGTTTACCTCAGTACCAATGTCCAGCTTTCAACAAAACAGATGACAACATGTATTAAAAGAAAAGACACAGGTTGAAGAGATAGAGCAAGCATTAGAACTAGACTTGGATATGGCAGAGGTGTTGGAATTATCAGATCAGAATTCACAACTGTCCTTAAAATGCTAAGGACTCTAATGGAAAAAGTGGAGAACAGGCGAGATAAGGTGGGTAAAGTAAGGAAGAGATGAAACTTCTAAGAATAAGGAGGAAATGCCAGACGTCGAAGAAAACCATAATAAGAATGAAGAATGTCTTGAATGGGCTCACCAGTAGCCCAGACAGCTGAGGAAAGAGTTGGTGA
Organism: Taxidea taxus jeffersonii; assembly: GCA_003697995.1. Classification (NCBI taxonomy): domain Eukaryota; kingdom Metazoa; phylum Chordata; class Mammalia; order Carnivora; family Mustelidae; genus Taxidea; species Taxidea taxus. The sequence continues at coordinate 236,754 of ML102753.1, read as the reverse complement.
AACTGAGGAACAATGAGACTTCCTTAAAGAGACTGTACTCTAAAAGGAATAAATGCCCAAGTCCAACATGGAAATTTGAAGATCATATCTGAGGAAAGATGCTTGGCATTCCATCAGTTGACTGAACATGAAGCACACTCTGGGATGATTGCTAATTGAATTCAGTGGACTTTAATACCATATACTTGGGTTTTATGCAGTAAGCCTTGTCAAAATAGAATATTTATGACAGATATTTAATAACAAACATATAGTGTTTGTTCTTTGATGAAATTATGTTTGTTAGCTGATGAAATCATTTTAAGAGCAATGCATTTGTTGGAATGTTCTCATTAAGGTATCATCTGTTTTTATTTATTTTGGATAAAACACCTGTCTTTACCATCCCCTCTTTATTTCATTGTACATATGTAAGTGCTCCCAAGAAAGCTACTTCTGGTAAACCTGTAACATGCAATTTCTGGCCTTTTAACTTATAATTAAACACAATTTACTCTGTTGGAATCTAATTCAAAGTACCTACACCATCTTTCTTTCCAGTCTCTGTACTAGTTGTATGTTGTCAACTAATTTGCTACTGCTTTTCCTTACTTTCAATTCATCTTGGAAAGATTCTCTTGGGAAACTGGCCTCACAGATAAGACATTGGTTGCTAAGAACACTCTAAATAAATATTTGCAAATAATTTGGGCTAAAGTAACAGGATTTCCTCATGGGAGTCCCAAAGAAAAGTTTAATATCTTGCAAATATATAAATATATTTAGGGAGCTGGTAAAAATGCTTCTGAGGCAAGCTCCACAAACTGCCTGGAATGAGAGAAATTTGAACCAGGGTCTTATTCAAGTATTTGCAACATATGGTAATATTACTATTGATATTTAAACACAACACAAATACTTCTTGATTATTTGTTAAGTTTCTCCAGTTTGAGTCTCCCTGAGATTTGACTTCTCTTAATCCCCAGGAAATGATACAATGCTGAAATTTTATGAAGTTTCACTGATTTTTTATGTGTTTTTTCTAATTTGTTTCTAGGGAGTATTTTCTAGCCATTGTATGTTACAGCCTGGCATTGCATGCATCTCTGCCTTCTTTTTAAAAATAAATGGATGGGTATTTTACTGGCATGCTTAGTTAGGAAAACACTATATATGGAATATTCAACATCTTGCTAATTGAAAACTCCCAAAGAGCCTCCATGTACTAGGCCAGTCTCCTTATCAAACATTGTCTCCCACTGAATTTTTTTAAAGATTTTATTTATTTATTTATTTATTTATTTGCAAAAGATTAATTAAAATTTATAAATTTTAATTTCTTTCTTATTCTTTATTCTTTATTTTAAAATAAGATTTAAAATAAAAGATTTATTTTAAGATTTATTTATTTATTTATTTATTTATTTGCAAAACGAGTTGGGGTGGGGAGGGGCAGAGGGAGAGGGAGAAGCAGACTCCACACTGAGAAGGGAGCCCAATGTGGGCCTCGATCCAGGAACCTGGGATCATGACCTGAGCAGAAGACAGATGCTTAACCAACTGAGTCACCCTGCTGCCCCACTATTTTCTTTGCATCCCTGTAAAAAAATGCTAGAGCCCTATGAGACTCGTCACTATTCCCTGAACACTGAGGATCTGAGCATTCACTTTTAAACTCCCATGACACAGACCCAAATCTTTGGACAAAGTAGGTGCTTAATAAACATTTCCGGTATTAAATTGGAGAAAACACATTTGACTCTCCCAAGGTGGGTGGTGTTGCGACTGCTCTTCCAGTCATCCTTTTTCTGATCATAGCACACAAACTTCCTAGAAACTGACCTGCTCCCATTGCACTCGACACAGCTGTCATTCCAAATGCTCTCTTCCCTCATGGCCAAGGTGTGGGTACATGACCCCGAATAGGTCAGTCACACTCCCCTCGGGAGATATTCGTCTGTGCCAAGTGACACACAGTTTTAACATAACCGATCTAACTGCCTGTTCCCACTCTAATCCAGTCACACTGCCTTCTGAGTCTCCTCAAGTTCAGAGCCTTCGCTACTATCCATCTCTCTAACCAGAATGTTCTGCCCCAAGACACTCTGTGGTGTCTTGCTAATCTTGTTCCAGGCTTTGCTTACATCACCTCCTCAGGGAGAACCTTCCAAATGGTGCCATCCAAGATAGCTCCCTGTCTCTGTCTTGTCATTCTCAATACTCTTTCCTTATTTTTGTTTATTGCTGTTTTCACTACATGAAATTTTGGTGTAGGTTTATTGGTTTGTCTTTCTCTCTCTATCATGTGGGAGAGGGCAGATACCTTCTGTCTTATTTATTGAGGAAACTGTCTAGCACTTAGTTAATAAAAAAATATATTTATTGAATGCATGAATAAATAAGAACCTAAATCCCATGGAGTTGCCCTGGTTCCTATGTTCTCCTGAATCTAATTGGTTGTTCAGATTTTCCTTTATTTTTCCAATACATCTTCTCTTTCTTTCCTATCGTTTTGTTATGTTTCAGATAAAGAACTCAAGTTTCTGATGCTGACAGCTGAAAACCCATCTGACAGAGTTCAAATGCAAAAGCACTTTTAACTTTGGTCTTAGAAAAAAGCATCTGGCAGCATTTTGGGAACACGAGTAGCAGACAGTTTGTATGAGTTCTCCATCCCTTTCTTTTCCTACTCTCTTCTAGCTTCTCTCTCAGTGATAGCTTAGAGGAAACTAGAAAAATCTATCAGATAGTGCCCCAGCATACAGTAGGTGCTCAACAAATCTGAGTTGGATATTCTGTGTGTGCAGTGAAAAAGACTCCCCAATGACTTCACCTGCCTTTAAAAGCATGGTCCCTTGTTTCAGAGTTGGGACATGGCAGGTGGCTGGGGGATGTCATCCCTACACTGGCATTTGGGATACAGGCAAGAAAACTCCTTTTATTAAGGAAGCATACGAACCTTCTTGCATAGTCTGTTTGCCTCACGAAAGACCATAAACTCTAAATATCTGTGTGTGACAGGTATCTCTGAGCCAGTCACTGTAAGTAGAATCAAAGATGTGAGAGAAGAAATCAATCCAAATGTGAGAAGTGACCAGAGCCAAGCAGATCTTTGCTGGTCACACATACATCCATCAGCAGGGTGAGAAGCGCCCATGGAGAGCTTGCTACATGCAAAGCCTGAGGCTGGAAACCTGGCAGAATTGTAAGAGTGAACACCTCCAGGGGCTTCCTGGACTAGAATTGAAACAGTCAAGTCATCAACTCATTGTATGTCAAAGTAATGGATTTAGTATTAACAGGAGCATATTCTGCAATGAGAGAGCAGTACCAACTCACTCACGCAAGCTCATCCATGCATTCATGCATTCTTCGAGTCAATACTATTACCTATATACTAAACCTCACACTCTGGGCTAAATCCTGTCGGTGAAAAATCACTCATTCCTGTGGAGACAGACCAAAGTCTGTCCAAAGGAGTCCAAAGGAGGGGTGATTCCACCTGTGAAAATTCAGAGAAGGTTGCGTATAATAGTAGCGAATTTTTACTGCCCCCTTACCACATACCAGACCCTCCTCTATGCCCTTCTTGGGCACTAGCTTGGTTATTAAGTATCTTATTATTATATCTTCCCATTAAAGATGATGAGACTATTTTCCTGAAGAAATGAGGGACATTTATACTTAAAAAATTATAGTTGACAGCTTTTGAAGGATTTCTGTATGTTAAGAACTGTTTCAAGTGCTTTATGTGTTCCAGAATGTTTACTAAAAAGTCTATCCCTATTTTTATACATAGAAAGCTGAAGACCAGAGAATTTTTAATCATTAAGAAGTGAAAGTAAGATTTGAGCCCAGAAACTCATGGCTGTTAACCAGGATCTCTTACTCCTCTACCATGATTTAAGACATTTGGGGTATTAAATTTGAGTAGAGAAACCATTGAGGAAGGCATTTGCCACACAGAAAAAAGAGTGGGCATCCCCAAGCAGAGGAAAGATGTACTAGTCTCCTAGGGTGGCCATATATAACACATTGCCATGAAGTTGGTGGCTTAAAACAATGGCCATTCATTTTCTCACAGTTCTGGAGGACAGAAATCTAAAATCAATGTGTCTGCAGGGTTGGTTCCTTTTGGAGGCTCTGAGAGAGAATGCATTCATTGTCTCTCTACTGGTATCTGATGGCTATTGGGAATCCTTTGCATTCCTTGGTTTGTACATGCATTGCTCCAATCTCTGTCTCCATCTTCACATGCCTCCCCCTTTCTGTTTATCTCTGTGTTTTCTGTCTCTTATAGAACACTCACCTGTGCATTTAGGGCCAATCTTAATTCAAGAAGTCCTTAAGGTCCTTAGTTTAATTACATCTGTAAAGACCCTTATTCCAAAAAGCTGGCATTCTAAGATTCCAGGTGACTTTGGGGACGACAGTGGAGAGGATGTATGTCCCAAAGGGCAGATGGCATGGAGCCTTGAAGTGCACAGCCCAGTCAGTGAAGGTGAGATGTCCCATCTAGCTGAGAGGCTCAGTGGTGCTATGGTGAAGGTGGAGATGACACTGCGGGGTGGTGATGTTGGTTCCAGACTGGGAAGAGTCTTGGCATTCTCCTTCATACAACAGGGAATTAGAGAATTTTAAGAAAAGAAGTGACATGATCAGACTCCTTGGGAAGTTTGTGACTCTGGAAATAAAAAGGAAAGTGGAGTGAAGTGGAGAGGAAAGTAATGGAATGAGCAACAAGAGAACTGGACAAGTCCTGGACAGGGGCCAGCCATGGCTTCCTGGGTTGTTCTGTTGGAAAGAAATGGGCAAAACCCTTGGGCTCAAAAGGGTATCATTTGAGCAGAGTGTTGACTTCCACATCTACTTAAAAATGCTCAATCTTGGTTTTCCTTAGGCCCAGCAACATAATCTAACTACATGTAGAAGATAAATAAAACTCTTTTTGACTTTAAATTTATGGGCAAATGCTAACCCAGTGATTGAAATTATGTCTACTTTACTGTGACAGATCAAACATCAAATAAGGATATTAATAGCAAATAGATTAAACAATTAATATCAATTAATGAAGTAAGTTGATGATTCCTGAGTCACCACCTTGTATTAAGTATTCCAAATACAGGTCTATGTCTTTTGATTAGCTGCTTATACAAACACATAATCAACAAGGGCTCATAAAATGATTGCACTGCTCCCTCCCATAACTAGTATAAACGCCTAGCATTTGCCAGCTGCATAATGAAACTTCCAATTGCATTCAAATTATTACATTTGAATCCTTAAAATTTCATGTTGTCAAAAAACAGCAACATTTTAAAAGGGAAATGAATATGGTATAAATATATACTCACTTTTAGAAAAATGTACAGCATTTCATTTCCATAATAATCACGAGTCCTCTTGTTGAGAGTCAAATTTCAAGTTAAGAAGGATATTTCTGTTCACTTAGAGATTTTTGCAGACCAGAACAAGGGTGGTTTCAATTTGGGGCAAATACTTTAAATTATTTTCAGAGAAATGCTCTTTAAATTTCATTTCTAAGAAATATGCTTTCTTATTAAAAGAATTTTAATGTGTTCTTGTTCATTTATAACAGATCACACTTCTTTTAGAGCATTAATTGCCTATGTCTTATTTCATTATTTTTGCTTCATTTAGCTGCCTTAATAACTTAAGAACAGTTATGCAAAAATATTCATAAATGCTTTTATTTTCAAAAGTTTCCACCCAGCTTCAGTGCTGTGTCAGAAGAAAAAAAAAATATGAAGCCTGCCATGTCTTCATTATAAATTCTACCTTTGGCAGATATATATAGATACGGGTGTATTCCTATTTAGTTTTTCTTTTTTTGGAGCATCTTTAACTTTTCTCTTTGGATTATAATATTGTCTTAGTTTTAATTCTCAATCGTTTCATGTTAGTTCCTCTAATCAGGTTTCATTTAGATGTAGATTAATAATAAATTTTTCATGAGGCATCTATAAGATGCTTACAAAATCCATCAACTTTGCTTTTTGATAGTGAAGTTAAGAAATGATGGTTGATTTACAACAGATGTTTCTGTTTCTTTTGGAAAACATGAACTGCCCGTAATTGAGGGATGCATGTACTGGAAAACTATAAAGAAAAGAAAGGAATAGTATCTCCAAAGTTCAGGTCAGTGTTAACTTTAGTAGTATGGGGGATGGAATGGGATAAGCCTTGAGGGAGAGCCCATGGGGGCTTCTAGGGGATTCCTACTGTTCTAGCTCAAGCTAGAGGGGAAACATGTGAGATATATATTTCATTCTCTCTTTTTTTAAGATTTTGTTTATTTATTTAAGAGAAAGAGAGAGAGAGAGCACACATGCAAAAGAGCAGGAGCAAAGGTAGAGGAAAAGACAGAGGGAGAAGAAAGATCCTCACGGAGCAAGGAGCCCAATGCGGGACTCAATCCCGGGACCCTGGGATCATGACCTGAGCCAAAGGCAGATGTTTAACTGACTGAGCTACCGGGGGTCCCATATGTGTTTCATTCTTAATCTTGGGAGTGTACATGGCCACCTTGTTCAACAATACACTTAAGAGTTGAGTAAATATAACTTTTAATATTTTCCTATAACTCTAATATTCTCAATCCACTTAAAACTTAAATGTGCCCTCCCAAATAAAAATGAAGAACAGCAGGTTTCCAAATTGGACAAATTTTATCCCTCTGGAAATGCAATCTAAAAAATCATTATTACAATAAAATTATAGCACAACTTCATAAAATATGGACAATCCAAAAAATCTGAGGGAAATACAAGTTAGGTTTTTGGTTTGTCCATTTTTCCCCCCGAATTTTGTTCTTGTTAGTTGTTTTTGACTAGAACAATCTTTTCTAAAATATAGAACCCAGAAAATTACCATGAAGGATGTGAATAGGCTTTACATACAAAAGGATTCTGTTATCATACAATTGTGGGAAATGCTTATTTAAATAAATGTTTATTTAAATATTTATTTAAACAGGTTTTATTACCAGAGGATATTTCAGATTCTTAACATGCTCCGTAGGCTATAAATCTCTAAGGGTGAGGTTGGGGAAAGTGTTGATTATTGTGTAGGATTCCTACATTTGCTTTCCTAGACTACTTTACCTGAGCAGTATGGCACAAAACACATTCTGGGCCACACTGGCCTGGAGGAGGAAAAGTCATATTGATGTAGCCAACAGTCTTACTCCAATCTGACAATGACTAAAACCTGTTTCCTTGTATGTGTTCATCTGTGTTTACCAGGATTGGTTGTCTTTTTCCAGTTCTATTTAGGCAAAAATTATCATCATAAATGAACAATTTTTAAAAAGTCTAGTTCCTTCTCCCCTGATATACGATGGTTCTACCACATCCTTTACAATCAGACCACTGGGGCAGAAAATTGAAACTCTGGTTGAATCTGGATGAAAATGGAGGGACGGGAGAGCCCAGAAGCCTCACTCAACCATTTTGAAGCCAAATGCTTCACGATCATCACCACTCAAAACCTCCTGCTGAGGTCCTATTTTTCTAGGTCATGGGATCTCTGTGAACTTATTTTCCCCATTCTCCCCACTCATGGTTTTACATGAATAGGTATACTTTTCTCTCTAAGTTCTCTGGGACAAAAATTCCAGACCTTAACAGTCTTTTCTCTAGGAAAGCTATTCTCTGAGTACCCATTCATTGTTGAGACTAGAAGCAATTATGTTCTGGTTACTATTGTGAATGTGATAATGTTGGCAATGACTGGAAATTGTGACGTGTCAAAACTTTCAGTGTCTTGCATATGTCTGATGTTAAAGAACTCCACCCTTTAATTTCAAATTGTAAGAGTTCTTGGTTAAACATCAATGGTCATTGCTCAATTCATGAATTATACCTGATATATTCCCATAAAAGGTGTGGTGAAAGGGCAAACACAAATTGGATATCATCTACCTCATAAGCCCATTGTTCCTCTCCAGTATGGGTAGACATCGTTGTACATAGACAGCATGTGCTCACAGGCAAGCAGACTTCAAGAGTTTCAGACAAGAATAGATTCATGAAGAGGTATTTTTTACATGCTAAGAGCATCTAATAACCAGAATTTTTGCTCTAATGATTAACTGGGGACTAGACTTGAATAATACTAACGATATCTAATGGAGTCCTTTTATTTCTGCCTTTACAGAGACAATAAACTAAGATCGCCGGAGTATATTCTGTGAAGAACAGCATATCTTTTAACTAGCAGCCAATTTAAGCATGGATATGTAAATATTCACATATATTCATACATACACACATATAAACACATACAAACTATATATATATAGTGTAGGTGGGGGCAAGTGTATTTACAGAGAGAGAGATACTTTGTCAATCATGCTCAATTCTTTTTCACTACATGTTTGGGGGAAAATTTTAGCTACAAGTAGTTGAGGAAATAAATTATTTATCATTCATATCCTGTTTTCCTTTGTCCTTTTCTTCGGTTACATTTCACTCTTTTGTCTATCATTATATTACCTCCTTGACATCTGCCGTATAGACCACTTATATACGATCTCACAAGTCAACAAATACATAAAATTGAAATATTTCTGAAGCATAAATTTTAAAAAAGCAACCACTTAGCTAGTGAGTGACCTCAGCCCACTGTTCGGCAACTGCTGTCTTCCCCAGGGTTTTGTTCTTGGTGCCTTGTTTCAAAGGCAGTGAGTGACACTCAACATGCTTTACAGCATTTAATGAATTATGAGCTACATCATATATACGTCTTTGGGAATATACTTCCTGTTGCACTAACTATGAATTATCCATCTTTGAATCTACAAATCTCCGAAATTTTAAACATTTACCATAGAGTATTCCACATAGAGAAGATCCTTCTTGTATTTTAACATTTTCTTCATGGGCAACAGCTTAGAATTTTATGGTTGTGCCATATGAAACCCAATATGTTGTGACTGGAGATCATTTGCCCTTCCTATAGAAACCTCAGATAGAATGAAGGCAAAAATACAGTTTCCTTCCCTTTCCCATCCAGAAACTCTGGCTTCCTGAGCTCAAAAGAACACTATGATCAAGTCCAACAAAAGTAAGGTTAAGAGCTGGTGTACTCTCCTTCTTATTAGATCTCACCTCCTTTGGGGAATGTACAGTATGTTGTTTATAAAACAGTTTCAAAAGAGGAAATATAAAAATAATAGACATTACTAAAATCCATGTCTTTCCTGGCATCTGATATGATATGGCAGTGTGATATAGCAGTTGACAGCCATTATATGAAATATCTTCATGGACAAGAGTTGAGGTAGAAAAACAGAAAGGTGGAATTAGGATGGAACTTTCCTTCTGCTCTTTGGCCCATAACAAAATAATGGTAATAGTACTGAGTGCCTCTGTGTGTTTGGCCCTGAACCTGCTGCCTTACCCGTGTGTAGACAGGGACAAACAGAGGCACAAATTCATGGGGATGCTTCTGCTGTTATTTTATTGATGATTATACGAGGAAACCAAGGCTCACAGGGTTAAAATAAATTGCCAAAGATGGAACCAGAATTGGGGACCAGACCCGGCCTCTAATCACTCAGTTCTGTTGCTCCTTTCCCTGCTGTTTCTCATTCCCTCATGGTGAGGGCAGAGACAAACAGGATGGCAACTCTGAGATGGTGAAACAGTTTGGAGAAAACACCATCAATCCTCAAAGAACATGACCTGAAATACTAAATAGGGAAAGTTTACACCAAAGGGAAAAACTAATGTCTAACTTTCACTGGTTGTCCTTTTGAGCTGCATTTCCTAAAATAGGAAACCTAGCGCTTAGGTCAGACTCAATCCTTCCAAGATGAGGTTTCTTTACACTAATTTAATCATGAGACTTTCATGTTATTGTTAATGTTGTTAACTGATGGAATAACCAGGACAGGATTGCCTGAACTTGTATTTTGTTTTTGTTTTTTTTCATAAATATGGATATTTCAGAGAAATCATAAAACTTGAGTAAAAGTCACCCTTTTATCCCTCCTTCATCTCCATGGTTTCATCTTAGTGAGCATATTGTGAATGATGCCATTTTTCTGTTCAAATCCTTTCAAATATTCATTCCCACCCACCAGACTAAACTCAAACTCACTGTCCTAGCGTAGCTGATGTGTCTCTCCAGACTAAAGGAAGTCTGCCTGCCTCACACATAAAATGAAGTCAATACTCATGCATGAAGAAAGCATCTTAGAAGTTCCTCAGGACTTTTTTTTTTCAATTTCTATTAGCAAGGTCTCCAAAACTTTCAAAAATACAGTTTGAGATCATGCATTCTAACTAATACTTTTATTCTAGACTTTCTATCATCTGCTTAAAGTTATCTTTATGACTTTCTCTTCATCAACATGGACTCAGTGAGTTCTCTACACTATCCCTTGGGCAGTATATCATTTGAAACTTTACTCATGCTACTTGCTCTGTTTGAAACTTCCACCTTCCTTTTTTTAAATAGAATTTGTACCCATCTAGAGAGGAGATTTCCTTAATATGTGTGCTATTTGCTGTTTGTGTGCTATTTCCTTAACATTTTTGGAACCCATTCTCTGATTGAGACAGGCACATATTACAAATTCTGCTCCCTGAAACAGAAACTGCTGGAATCTCTAAGATTCTTTCCTGACAGGAAAAGATCTCACAGATCTTTTCTGTGGTGGGACCTACATTCTGCTACCCAACTTTGATGGCGATGGATACAGCATGAGCAATTAAGTGAGCTTGGCACCCTCTATCGGGTGCTGCGGTGGTGAAGCCTATAGGGTCCTCAGTGACTGGGGGGTCTGTCAGAAAAGAGGCAGAGATGGCTTCTCTGGGGAATATGGTTTAAACCTTAAGCTAATCCCTGAAGGATGAGAATGAGGGAAGCCTGGGAAGAGCTTGCAGAAGAGAATCCCAGGCTTCCAAAAGAGCAAATGTTCAAGGATAAGCTCTCAGCTAGAGAAAAAAGAGGAGACCTTGAAATCACTCTTGGGAAAACCACAGTGATGATTACAGGCCCATAAATATGAGTCATAGACAAAGGAGAGTGACCAGCTAGCCCTGCCTCACAGAGAAGGAGGAAATTAGAAAATACAGGATTTCATCTGGAATAACTTCTCTGTTCCAGTGAAGTTTCAGAAGCATTTTAGGACTTTCTTTTTCTCTCTGAAGACCATCATCCAAGGGTGCCCTCTGTCCAACCAACCTGATCCTGGGCCCAGGCTGATCACACACAGCAGGTCTAGATTTCTGAAAAGCTTCCAGTTCACTAAACGGGAGCCCTTGTAGATTAACCTTCTGAAAGTGCAGATCACATTAGCAATATCTGAAGACTCAGGCAAGCTACACAATTTCAGGCCCTGAATAAATGACGTCCTGGGGTGGAGAATGGGCCCGTGCCTGAGCTAGCATACTCAAAGTGGAACTGTCATCCTGTTTCACTCATTTAAACTGGAAAAACACAAAGACATACAGATGGCCAACAGACACATGAAAATATACTCATTCATCACCAGGGAACTACAAATCAAAAGTACAATGAGATATCACCTCACACTGGTCAGAATGGCTAGTGTTAAAAAGACAGGAAATAATAAGTGTTGGCAAGGATGGGAAGAAAAAGGAACACTTGTGCCCTGCTGGTGGGGATGGAAATTGCTTCATTTACTGTGGAGCTTAGAAATAGAAATGCTACATTATCTAGTAATCACATCCCGAGGTATTACCCAAATAATATGAAAAAACTAATTTGAAAAGATATATATGCCCCTATGTTTATTGCAGCATTATTTACAATAGCCGGGTTTTGGAAACAACCTAAGTGTCCATCAGTGGACAGATGGATAGGGAAGATTTGATAGGCACATATGGAATATTATGAAGCCATATTAAAGGATGAGATCATGCCATTTGTGTTAACATGAATGGATTTTGAGGTAAGTTAGACTGAGCTAGACAAATACCTTATGATTACGTTCATATGTGGAATCTAAAAAATTTTGTAGGTGAGGAATTTGAGACTGAATCATATAGCTGGTAAGTGCTGCAACCAGGAGTTTCATTCTTTTCTTACTCCAGGACCTGTGCTCCTAACCACTTGTTATACTGGATCTATCAGTCAGAATTGTGTTTAGCCCCAATGAATAGATTTTCTAGCTGACTTGGTTAAACAGATAGGATTTTCTTTTCCTCCTAACAAAAAGGCTAGGTAGGTTATTTTTTTAAATGCTTCTTCAGATCTCTACACATTTATCTAATGAGTGTCAGTCACCTCATGGTCACAAGGTGGTTGCTTATGCTGTAGCCAGAGATCTTGCATCCTAGTCCAGAAGAAACAAGCAAGTGAAGAGGCAGCAGACTGTACTTGTACCTTATGATAGAGAACTGTGTAATGGGGCCATCCAAAGATTCAGAAGAGGCTGGAAAAGTGGGTGTTTGTCTTATTTCCATCTTTAGAGCATAAGCAGATGATGGAGGAACAATGAGGACTTTGAGATATAACTAAGTTTAAGTAGAGTTTCATACAAAACAAGATCTAACAGAGAGGCATTAAGCCCTGTGGAAAAGGGTTGTAGAGAAAGGAGCTTGTATGGGGTTTTAAAAACCCAAACCAAAAATTGCCTCAGAGTCCAAACTGGGCTTGAACTTTTAGTTGGGCTTCTGAATTAGTTGAGTCTTAAAAGTACAGCAGAGTCACAGACCATGTGGGGTCAAAAGTTTACCATCAGGCAGTTTCTCTGTTTCTGGTCTGTTCTCTGGTTTTTCTTCCTTTGGTCTGGAGCACTGACTACTTGTCATCATGTAATTTTCTATATCCTCCAGTTCAGGGTTCAGTAAATCCTCATTTGCTAAGCCTAGGGTTCACCAGGAACAAGACAAAAGAGGACTGGGAACAGACAATGGATTAGCCAAACTACAGCCAGATCAACCCCTTCAGAACTAGGCCCTCAAAATTTGATTTTCATGTGAATCACCTTGGAATGCATGTTTAAAACCCATATTGGTGGGGAACCCCTTGGTGGCTATCAGTTAAGCATTTGCTTTTGGCTCAGGTCATGATCTTGGGGTCCTGGGATCGACGCCCATGTCCGGTTCCCTGCTCAGCGGGGAGTCTGCTTCTCACTCTGCCTTTCACCCCATTTAGCTCCCTCTTTCTCTCTCTCAAATACATAAAATCTTAAAAAAAAAAAAAAGCAAACACAGATTGGGTCAGTAACTATAGGTTTAGGCTGGGATTCTGCATTTCTAACAAGCTACTAGGTGATGCCAATGGTAAAGGGATAACATGGTTCAAGCATGACAGCTCCTTCCTCTTCCCCATCCCATCAAAGTCAGTAACAAATACTGTTTTTGCTCCTATGACCAAGAAATTATTTCCTTATTTAAACTAAATTATCATTAGTGTGTTATAGCATTTCAACAGTCTGCATATAAGAGATAATCACCATATATTCTGTTACAGGAAGGATGCCCACTGCCCTTGCTTGTTGAGAGATTTCCAGTCTTTCATCTGGTCCTAGCAGAGTTAGGTGTCTGGCTTTCCATTTACATCACCGCTGTCCTCTAGGTGTTACCCTTTATTCCAAGCCACCCAGGAGTCTCTCCCATTCTTTTTTTTGTTTTCCCAGCTTTATTGAGATCTGACAAATAAAACTGTAAGATATTCAAAGTGTAAGTGTGATGATTTGATTATATGTATATTTTGTGAAAAGGATTCATCCCACTGAGTTAATTAACACAAGCAAGAGTTTGCCCACATACCTTGAGTCAGAGGGATTCTGGGAAAACCTTTAGAGACCTCCATTCTAAAACCAGGGAGGAGAAATAACATATAATGAGAACAAAGAGAATAAGCTAGAAAATGGTGTGAAATTTTATCCTGTTTTCAGGCGAACAAGTTGGGCTTCCATAGTTTCATGGATGCCAGCAGGAGACGTGGGACTCCCGGGTCACAGATGAAGGTCATTTTCATTCCCAGCATCATAAGCAGTGTGAGCTTCATGTTCACACTGGTTCCCTTTGTCCCCCAAGTTTTGTGGGAGCAATGAGACAGCCTCAGGTGTACATTGTGCCTACAGTACATCTGAGGAGCCCTACGATTAGGAAACCCCCAACCTTATGAATAGGGTATACAAGCAAACCTGCTCAGCCTTTGCTCCAGAGGGAGACGTGACTTAATTATACAAGTCATGAAACAAATCTGCCCTCTGACCCAGAGGAAGACATTATCTCTAGCTTCTCAGGCTGCTTGTTACAGAACAGCCTTCAAAAGATAACCCGGAGGAAATGCCATCGCTGATATGCAAATGCCATGGAGAACTGCCACCACTCCCAACACAGGCAGACAGAAAAAGGTGGAAGGGAGAGACAGATGGATTATGGGAAAGAAATGGAAATAAGATTCATATAGGACATCTCCTTAGATTGTCGTGTTACTGACTTTATTAGCCATATTAGTAATGTGTCTCCCTTCCTCTGAATTATCAGTGGGTTTTATACCTGTTTGCAAAGTTCTTTGGGACTATCCTTTGGAGGGGGAAGGCACAAGGAAAAGGAGGAGGATATTGGCGATATTTTCCACAGTGCTGGTTCCATTACCGTGGTACTAAATAAAAACATTAAAGTCTTCAACTTATCATCGCCTTCAATAATCAGCAGCTGAAAACTCAGTGCTTATCATTTAAGAAGCATTCCCTTAGCATTAAAAATCTCTTGGCGGCAACTTCTCTTAATGAAGAGTATGGAGGATACTCTCCCCAGTGAGAGACAATGTCTGGGCAGGAGCAAATAAGCATTCTCCGTAAGTTCCACACCCTGGCAGCAAAATGAAACTCCTGAATAAAAGCACATTTGCCCTCCCTCTGCCCTCCACCCTCCCACTGAACTGTTTCAGCTCTCAATGATGTCTGACGATTCTCCTAATAGTACAAGACTCCCCTAAATGTTTCTCACATATAAAGGAATCTAAAAATCCTCCAAACTCCAAATCAAGAGCTATTATTTTGGTTTTCCCCTTCTTCAGGGCAGCCGACCGAGTGGAAATTAGGTGTACAAGGAGATGGGCTATAGAATCAATTTCAAATTATGGTACTAGAGGCAAGAGGGTGAGGGCTTGACTCATTCGAATGGTAAATCCTTGGGTGTTCTTAAAGCAGTCAATCATGAACTAAACTTGGCCAATCATCTGGAGAGCTTGAAAAGAAACTGATACTATATTGCCTTAAAAACTACTATAACAAGAAAAGGGTTAAATTATAGTAGATAGAAGATACTGTGGGGATAAGTACCTTTAGAGCTATGATTTTTCATCACAACTCACAGGCTTTATATTATTTCTCAAGTCTACAACAGCCAACAGCAAGTTAACCCACCTTGTTTGATATGTATATTTGTGTGTGTGCTAGGAATGATGGGAAGAGAAATACAAAAAGCTATTTTGATCTGTTAAAGAAAAACATAATTTAATTTGTATTATCTGAAGGGAGTTTAAAATGGTATCTGGATTGCTCCAATATGTATCTTCTTCAAAAAAGTAAAAATTTTTACAAACTGGGATGTAGCTAATAATCAAGCTCTATGAGTTGGAACTCAAGTCACTTTTTTTTTTTCAAATAGAAAAGCTAGTTTTACTCAAACATATCTAGTTCAATTAAAATTCCCATAGCAATTTGAAATTTTAAAACTACACAAATTAACTAAGCCTTTAGTGTCAGTCTTAATTATTAGAAAATTATGAAGAGTGAAAAAATCTTTCTGCACATACTATGTGACCTGCTAATCCTGGCTTTGGCTCTATGGAAAAAGTAGACAAAACCCAGGAATAGATATTATTCTTAATAACAATAACAACTGGTCCCAATATTTTAAACTATGACTTTTTGGTAAAGGAGAGGCCAAAGTAGCATAAACTCATATTTCTTTCCTGTCCCTTAAGAAAACTATTTAAGGGGGCACATGGGTAGCTCAGTCAGTTAAGCATCCAACTCTTGATTTCAGCTTTGGTCATGATCTCAAGGTCATGAGATCAAGCCCGGAGTCCGACTTCAAGCTAGACATAGAGCCTGCTTAAGATTCTCTTTCTCCCTCTCCCTTAACTCCTCCCTGCCCACCCCACGAGCCTGCGCATGCTCAGATGCACTCTCAGTCAATTGGACCAGTTAATTGTCTAAGTCTAGGGTTTTCTAACTATTAATAATAGTGTTAATAATATCATTAATTGATTTTTATAATGTGTTGGACACTATTCAAAGGACTTTGTATGAGTTAACTCAATCACTATAATAACTCCATAGAGTAGTTACTATAATTTAGAACTACTCTTGTTACCATTCCAATTTCTTAGATGAGGAAACAGAGACCAAGAGACATTAGTAGGTAACCTGTCTGAGGTCCCAGCCCTAGCATGTGGAAGAGCAGAGCTTTGAACCCAAGTGGGCCCCTCCTGGGCCCTGGCCTGTGGTGGCTTTTCTGGGTCCTCTGCCAAGATATTTTTCTAGGTCATGAGAAAATGCCAGTCAGGCATGTAGCCTAGTGTTTGGCACATATTAAGTACATAAAACCCCTATCTCTTACTATCATCTACACAAAATTCTTATGGCTGATCTAGTCTCCACTATAAATGAGTTTACTAAGTATTACATATTTGGTGAATACATGTGTCTCTAGCTATTAGATAGATGTCTCCCAATTTTCCCCCAGAGAATGTTCCATGTTTCTCTTACTGGTAACAACATTCTCTCCATCATCCAAACTTAATTTGTAAAAGCTGTCTATATATATATAACAATAAAACCAATATTCATGTACATGCCACACAGCTTAAGACAAAGCACAAGACCAGGAACTTTGAATGCTCCCTTCCCCCACATATCCCTCTGTGGCTGCACCCTTGGAGTAAGTAAGATTGCTGGGTTGTAGGACGTGCTCCTTGGAGCTGATGTATTGAAATATCGAAATCATCCTTGACTATCTCTTCCCCCTCAAAGATGATCATTCACAAAGCTTTTCCTTCCTCTTCGCTTTTCTTCATTGAAAAATCTCACTGCCTGTATTAGTTTTCTGTTGCTGCTATAACAGATTACCATTGATTCAGTGGCCTAAAAAACACAAATTTATTCCCTGACAATTCTGACAGTTCAGAAATCTGAAACTGGTTTCCCTGGGCTAATACAAAGGTGTCAATAGAGCTGGTTCTTCCTGGAGACTCTGTGGGGAGACTCCGTTTTCATGTCTTTTTCTGGCTTCTTGTGGCTATCTGTATTCCTTGTTTGTAGCCTCTTCCTCCGTATTCCGATTTCTGTTTCCATTGTCATGTTACCTTCTCCTCTGACCCTTCCTGTTTCCCTCATATAAGGACCACTGTGATTCCATCAGGCCTCCCTACAATCCGGGATGCTCCCCTTCATCTCAAGACCCTCTACTTAATCACATCTGTAAAGTCTCTTTTGTCATATAATATAACATTCACAGGGTCCAAAGCCTAGAACCTGGACATATTTGAGGGGTCATTCTTCAGCTTAGCTCACTCCCATCCTTTTACTTATATTTTTAAATCACTGCTAGGGTCTTAGGCCAGATCATTATCCCATAGTACTAATATATCATAATCACCTCCTAAGTGGCCTGTCTGCTCAGAGGTATCAAGAAATAGACATATCCCCTAGGCATCAATCTGCCAAAAGATGCCAGAGAATGTTTTTATTCCAATTTCATACTGAGTTACTAACTTTGGATTAGTTGTACATGGAATATATCAAAGTGTTCCTCAGTTTTCCTTATGTATTTATTCATTCCTAAGCAAATATCAGCCCCAGATAGTGACAGAAGTCTTAAATGCATTACATTGCTTGTGGACCCCATTTATCCTCACAATGTCAGTATACTTGCTTCAGCTGCTCTCCTCTGTTAAAATCCTCCACTGCAATACCAAGTCCACCCTTTTAAAATACAGGACACTGGCTTATTAAAAACTCTAATAAAAAAAGAACAGAATAGTCAATGACTCCCAACTGCCTGCAGTCATGATTCTCAAACTTATTAAAGGGGAAGAATATCTGGGATCACGCTGTTCCAGGAATGTCATAAATGAAAACAATAAGGACTTGGCCCCAGATGGATGTGGGGTTAAATTCTGCCACTCCATTTAGTAGCTATGTCCCTTTGGGCAGGACACATGTTCTCTCTGAGCCATTGTCCCCTCATCTGGAGCATTTATTGAGAGGATAAAATATGATATTATGGGTAAAGTATTTAGCACAGCACTTGGCATTTGGTATGGGCTCAAAATCTTAAGTCCTACCCTCTCCCCCAGTGAAATAACATACTCTTTACCAAAAACCATGAAATCATCATTCAAACTTACGTAAATGTCTGTAGCAGTCTGTGTGACTATGTAATACCAAATATAAGCTATGAGGACAAGTTCTCAAGAAATATAAAGCTGCTAAATTAAACCCAAGGAGCTAATTCAGCATTTGGGGTAAATACTCCTTTGCTCTCTTTTCGTATGTTGACATTGACAAACTTTTGCTAGTCCAGCAGTAGCAGTGGGTGCCAAATGTTTAAAGGAAATAGATGGAAAAATTGCAAAAAAACAAAAACAAAAACAAAAACCCTGGGCGGGGATCTCTACTTGTTAATTCAATTTTTAACAATTTGAAAGTCTAACATTATTTGATGTAATCTCAGAATACCTCAGTACAATTCACAAAATAAAAATATTCTTTGGAAGTACAGTATGAAGAACCTCTCAGGTAAGATCCAAATTCCTTATCCTGACCTTCCATATGCCCTCCGTTTGGTTCCAACTTGTATTCTCAAAGTTTTCTCCCTGGAAATCCTCTGTCTTAGATTAGTCTGAAGGCCCCTGGCTAATTGCCTTTCTGCCTATCATTCTGCCTACTTCTCCCCCGTTTCCATGCCAAGGTGACAAACTCAAATGCCACAGCTCCAGCTCATGAGAAAATGAAGACCCAGAGTGAGCAGGTCTTACAAATTTTTAAGAGAAGCCAGAACTCTGGAAATGCGGTGTAAAATCTTCCAATATTTACAGCTAAATTAAAAATGTTTCAAAGCTAGATGAGCCAAAGCAAACAAGCTTACAGACTAGATTGTGTCCTTGGCACACGAGTAAGGTGTAGCCCAAGTGTCCCTCCCTGTAGTGAGTGTCTGGGGAGATTTCATCTCCTTGTGAGCTAGTCTACTTCTGCATCCGTCCTCTTGTATTTTCAGCCCTTCTTCCTCTCCTTAGCACTTATTTATGGGCTGATCTAAACTGCTGTCTAATTTTTATTTAAGTTCTTGGAGGACAATGATCATCTGTCCAAAAGGATTTTTGCCTTCTATTGCTTTTCTCAACTCAGGGCATGCTGTATTTGATGAACCACTTTTCCAAGTTCTACTGACATAATGATCATCATCTATTTAGCTGATAAATTCTTTCTCTGTTGTGTTTTTTTTTTTTTTTACTTCCCCACATTTTTGCTGCTCAGCAGGAAACCAGCTAAAATGTTCCCATCTTCATCCCAATTCACAGAACACACAGTTAACAAATACAGATGAAAATATGTGAATTTAGGCTCAAGATTACTCTACCAAGTCAGATTGATGCATTCTTCCCCCTACAAATGGGACCTAGAGAAAAGACTCTGGCAGGTAGAACTGTATGGGAAATTTTTCTGAGTCACTTGTTTATAAGCTGCCTTTACCATCTTATCTGGAGTATTGACACTTCCTATTATACTAGGAAAAAAACCTATATTCAATTATTATATCAAAAAGTCCTAAATGAAACCCATACTATTTATGCACCATGATGATGTATTGTTTGGATTTCATGTACCATTGCTGGCTTCCATTTGTGTGGGAATTGGAGAAATGTCTAAGTGTCAAAACAAAAAACTATTTCTACCTTGATTCCTGCCCTTCCTTCCTTAACCAAGTCCTGTGAATCCTTCAAGTCTTTGTTATGTCAGTGCATTATTGGCCCCTGGGGCTTTTGTCCATAGTTCCAGCCTGTCCAAGTCATGATGAAGCCAAGTGTATCTGCTTTTATAACAACTGTGGTGGGCTCTCTTGGCAAGGCAGAGCCAGAGAGCTTAAGCTTCAAACAGAGTCCTACTTGCTTGGGGGTCTAATTCACTTCTGAAGTCTCTGTTGGCTCACTTGTTAAATGAGGGCAGTGATACTTAACTAAGGGAGGAATTGTGAGAATTCAGAGGCTTACAGAGATAGCAGGCATGAAATAAATAGTAGCTGTCATCCTTTTTTCCTTCCTCCACCCCTCCTCTCTACCCTTCTGAAGTGAAAAGTTTGCAGAGTATGGTTGCTCTTCTAGACTGATGTGGAATCTGGAGAAAGCCATTTTTAATTGGTTCCATATCCCATTTATAATTTCTCTCCATGGAACAACTCCAAATATTGTTAGATATTTCTCTCATCCCCTTATTCACTCAACAGATATTTGCTTCTCCTTTGAGTCATTTGTAGACTGAATACATGAGAGCAATGGTATAAATTGAGGCTATTAAACTTACAACATAGGCTAATTACATTTAGTGCACTGAAATATAATTTACTCATTAGAGTGATGATGTTAGAATAAGCTTATGTTTTTCTTGAAATTGGCAAACTTTAAACTCAGGAAGGAAGAATAAATGGAAGAAGTTTTATGTGGCCTAATTTAACCATGAGCTAACTATGAGCCAGCACTGTAGTCACTGAAAAAGGAAGTCAAAATTTTACTAAAATGTGAATTACAGTACATAGTCATATAGTGTTTTACTTTAGGGTGGACAGTTATGAAGTCTTAGCATCCATTCATTCAAAAATGAATTGTAAAAAAAAAATGAATTGTAGGCATTAAGCGCCTTTGATGAACTAAAACACTTGGGAAACATCTTTAATTAGTAATTCTAATATTGTGTCCAGCATAAGCAGTGACTCCTCAAGAGAAAAGAGGGTCCCAGGAACATCTGGTCTTACCAGGAAAAATGATAGGAGAAAATAAAAGGATTTTATAGTTTAGTCTTGAAAAGAGAAGTCTAAGCATAAGTAATAATTGACTTCAAATATAAAAGATCTCAGTCAGAAAGGTAATGAAAGATTTTTGATTACTACTGTCAGATGTAAATCACAAAACTGACCTAAAGACAGAGGGATTCTGGATGACACAAAGGAAGATCTTTTGGCGAGGTACTAAAGCACAAGAAGTTCTGAGGAAAGCTCCATATTTTTCTGTCCAGGAGGTCTCTGAGGAGAAAACCATCAATCACTGTCAGAGAGACTTTTTCAACATTGATCCACATTGAAAGTACGTGACATATAATTATAAGATTGAAAGAAAGCTTCAAAGACAAATGGTTCAAAAGATTGCTGAAAATAGCTCTTCACCCATTACTTTGAAATCTTCAGATAGTTTACTCCCTGCCCACTGATAATACATCATACTGTCTGTCTTTCTTTGAGTGCTCCTTGATGTATACCCTAAATTACTAGCCGGAAGGACACAACAGACCTAAACGGTTCTGGGTTCTCACCTATTAGGTAATGCCCAATGTGTTAAAAACCAAATTGGAGATCCCTTTTTCAAGTCTGGTTGAGTTGAGTGATTTCCCATTCCTAGCATACCAGTGGTAAAGATCACTTATGCCAGAAAAATAAATCCCTTCCTTCAGTTAATTAGAGTCACTTCTAATTTCTTTTATTGGAAAAAGACTTGTCTGATTAAAGGTTATACAGATTCTCATATATGAGAGGCATAGGCCAGGAGAGATGAATGGGCTGTAATTAAAAATTAGGACGAGTCCACTGGTGAGTTACAGTTACAGCTACGTCTGTAGCTCCAACAATCACATAACTCATCATTCAAACTGAAACACTTTTGAGAGTGAATGGTTGAGGAGCTATTCATTATTGTAGCAGGACAATAGGCATAAACTGGAACTGTCCCAGAGAAGCTTAGATGTATGGTCACCCAACCAATAACAGAATTTTACACACAATAAAAATGATGGTAGGACCTCTTTAAATTACACTAACAAAATGAACTTCTCTGCTTCATAATGTATATACACTTCGTATACTTATTTTGAAAATTTGTTGCTGTAAAATCAGGAACAATAACAATGGCCAAGGATAAATTTATTCTTACACCTATTATCAGAGAAAATGGTCATTGACCAGAACACTTCTCTTAAATTTTTCTTTACGCTCAAGGAAGTGGTGTGAAAAAAAGAAAGATGGTAATTGCACTGCCAAGGTTTGTGAATTATTACTTCTGTGAACTCATCTCCCATCAGAAGATTGTGATTTTTAGCCTAACACAAACAGCAAACATTGCATTCTTCTACCTACATCACAATATTTCATACCAAAGAACTCTGAAAGAGTAAAATAGCCCTCATCTAATCAGATGATATATTTCCATTGCTTATTCACAAAGCAAATTTTCTGGGTGACCCTGACCCAGGATCCTTAAGAATGGTTCTCCTTCCAGATCAACATAGCTTTATTTCCAATGTACTTAGATGTAATGGACAAGAAGCAGGGAGCAGAGTTCAGCTGGGGTGATGGACAAGTGGGCAGAAGCTAGCTGTGCACACTGACCAAGGGGGAGTCCCCCAGGGCAGGAAGCCACAAATAGAGAGGAGTCCACACTCTCCTGAAAGCTTTTTCCTCCATGAACCTCACCGGGTGTTCATAGGAAAGATTGGGAGAGATCTAAGAAAGTCTGCATAATGGGGGTAAGGGGTGTCGTAGGATCTAAGAAGTAGAGAGTGCCACATGAAAAAAGGAGGGGAAATAGCTTGCAGAGGATCCAAGAAATGCACAGAGATCTTTCCATTCCAGATGAAAAAGGCCCACTGTGCCTTGGAGACCATTAGACACCACAGTACTCCTTATTGCTCAAGTGACTATGGGATAGGTCTCTTAAAATGAACCAAAACTCTCCCAACTCAAACTGCTCCCCTAGTGATTTTGATACATGCAGAATTTGAAACTATTCTCTTCATTATTTCTTGATCCCGTAGTGATATCCACAGCCACCTAAATATGTTTCCAGCCCATAATGGGGCAAAATGGATTATAAATTCATTCCCCTAGTTAAACCATGAGAATGAAAGTAAGTCCAGACCCTACTGTTGTCATCATCATCATTATGGAATCTGGCAAGTTTCTTCTCTTCTCTTGATTTCCTATTTCCATTTAGACCCAAAGTGACATATCAGAAAGAGAAGAGGAAGCTGCCAGTGAGCCTTGGTGAGCAGGGTTCCAGAAGGAATAATTTCCTGTGGTATCTTTTCTTACACTAACTTTGGCCCAGATAATGACTGAAGTGTTCATTCTTCAAAACAAAATTATACTATCAAAGAAAAATATAATTATTTTGCCTTTTAATTAGAAGGGCTTGGATTTTATAACCAGGGAAATAGCTTCAGGAGTTAAATATCTCCCAAGATAATAAAGAACTAAGATTAAGGCAATTTTAAGTAATTGTGTATATGATAAAATGGATGAAAATGTTCAGAGACTTGAATAATTTGTGCACCATTTTCTACGGTTTGCAAA
The DNA here is from genome assembly GCA_003697995.1 of Taxidea taxus jeffersonii. Lineage (NCBI taxonomy): Eukaryota > Metazoa > Chordata > Mammalia > Carnivora > Mustelidae > Taxidea > Taxidea taxus. Next base: position 213,196 of record ML102753.1, on the reverse strand, counting down.
CTGGAGTAAATTTTCACTAATTAATCTGGTAAGCTATTATTCAAAGAAACAAAACCTGATTATAATAATTATTATTCATTTATTATGCAAAAATATTTAAATTGCCTAAGTGAAGAACCTTATTCAGGTAGTTAATAGTCGCTCATTTTATATTGCTGGTGCATATTTCCCACTAGAGACGTATACGAGCTTCTTGGTAGATACTGCAGGATGATAATGACCAAATGGGTTCATCTGGGCCCTTTTGGAATTTACAGGGATGTAATTTATCTTCTGAATTGGCTGAACATGGGATGGAATTATGATGATCCCAAACAGGAAAAATGGAGAGTATTTTGCTTATAGGTCCCTCAACTGTTATTCAATTTAAGGTGTACTGTATTTGGTATTTAAATAGATTAACTGACAGCTGTAAGAAATCGCTTATGTAATATTTCAGAAGGCAATTGATATTTACAAACAAGCAGATCCTAAAGGACATACAGCAGAGAAAGAAGAGAACATTTCCACATCCTCTTTTCCAATTATTTCTTTTTCTTCTTCCTTGAAACACAGGCCCAAGGGAACTAGCCTCTCCTTTATCCTGACTAGTTCTACAGCTAAACAGACATCTAACAAAAGGATGCTGTCATCCCCAATACACTTTACAGAACGAACAATGTACTTCCTGGTGACCACATTATGCACTGCCATAATCTCCTCCGATTTGGTACATTTGAGCCTGGAAGCCACAGGAATCAATGTCATAGAGCAGTGGGGGGTAAATGAAATAATTGTCCACCAGTTGTTTTATTAAAGATTGGGCAGCTGGAAGAGTCTCGAGCAAATGTATCTACAGCCCCTAGGGACTGCTGAAGGGGGAAGTTACAAACTCTAACTTAAAGGAACACTCTTAGAGGGATACATTTCTTTCTTGACCAAAGCATCAATAATATATTTTGCTTTCCTATAACATGCAGGCACCTGGGGAAAGCAGAAGCAAATAAAAATTCTCTGCAAATAATAAAATCCAAAGTGAGGTCAACCCTTCCATCCTTAGCAGGTTATCCCAGTTTGAACTCTCCTCATTTTAATTATGGATAATTTTACCAAAAGCACAGCAGTCTTGCTAGTTTGCGGAAGATGAATTATGTGTTTCATCATTTGGTGATGGCATACTCTGGTGCTGGAGTGATTTGGATGCTCATGTCACTTCTCTGTTATTACTTGTGTTCTTTATAATTTGTAAGTTAGAAGAGGAAAAATGATGAGTCAACACTTTAAAAGGGTTTCCTATGGAAGTGATTGACAAGCAAGAATTAAGATGAATGAATCATAATTACACCTTGCAGGGAGGTGGGAAGGGGGAGGGGGAGTGGTGCTTCTTGTCCATGGTTAATGTATGCCCAACTCCCTCAACCCATCACAGTGGAATAACACAGTAATCACCATCAAATATGTACTGTACTGATGTGCCCATGTGACCCAATGGTTTCAGATCTTTGATGAAGATCCTAGAATTGCCCTTTGCATAACATTTTTATTGTATTGGCCTCAAGCAACAAGTAGCAGGAAGCACAAGTGAAATTGCCCAGGCTGTCACCTCTGTCATCCCTAAGGCCTGAATTCAAAGATGAAGCCAGGTCTTGGATCTCCCTTTTGTCCTTGCTCCCTCAACCACAGAGTAGTTAGTCTGCAAGAAGTGAGGCACTGTGGTATGCTGGTAAAGGGTATGAACTCTGGCAGACTGCCTGGGTTCGTTACTAACTCTGCTACTAGGTAGCTATGTGATTTCCAACAATGCTCTTAACTACTCTTGGACTCAGTTTCCCCATGTGACAGTAGAAATAATAATCATTCTTGCCTCATGAGGTTGTTGAGAGGATTAAATAAATGAGTATGTCAGGATGGTAACAGACATCTTTATAAGAATTTATTAAAACAAATGGATAAAAGCCCTGTGTAAAGACCCCGGGGCCTACAATATCCCATTTCAGGATATTGTATTGTATTGTATTACAATATATTATACGAAACTGGGCCAGATTCAGAAAACGTTCAAATCAGTCTAAGTTACAGAGCTAGACTTAATCACACTTTTTAAAGATATATCTAGAGAGTCTAAAAGTCGTCCAGTGTTTGAGATTCCCTAACCAAGAGTTTCTGTGTTCTGAGTTGGTACCCTCTTGACACATAAATACTCTGACATCTGCTGTTCTAGGGTTTGCAGAATTTCCATACATAACATTGAATTTCAGGGACCTAACTGCAATGATATGAATACGGTGGCGCCTTATTCAAAACCTCCTTGAAGACAGAAAGTGTGTAATAATGGAAAAAAACATGAATTTAGAATCAAAATAGAACTGGAATATAGCCCATCCCCTACTAGAAGTGTGATTTTTGCCTCTGTTTGCTTATTTGTGAAACAAAGGGATTGGATTAAACCTGTAAATCACAGCCTAAAGTTTCCTGGTTTTGAAGGGTTATCTAAAGAGGTATTCTGTGAGCTATTTTCAACATTTCAAATAGCCTGGTGGAAAACCTGTACTCACTTAAGATAACACTGTGGGGGCTTATGGAAACATTAAGTTTTATTGTTTGGTTGGTTTCCTCTTTCTTGCCCTATTGGCAAGAATTTTATCACTTTGATGCAGTGACACTGCTTGTCTTGTGCTGATGAGAAGTTCTGAGTAGCAATATAAATGTCATTGGTAGTAAAAGATGGAAAAACAATTTAAAGATTGCTAAAACAAATGGATTGTTTTTAGACAAAAATCTTTCAAGATATGGAACCAAAAGGAGAAAGGAAAATAATAAAAAGAATCCTTGCTGGTAGAGAGGTTAATATTCTGAAAACTCTAAGGCTCCTCTTAGTTTCAGAATTCAATGATTATGTGACTCTAACAACCTAGAATGCAGAGAATAAAACAAAATGAATTTAGTTTGGATGAGAGGGAACAATACATACTCTAATAAAGAAAGACAGTATGAAGTAAGGGCTAGTGAGAAACACACACAAGAAATTATAAAACATAAAGAAGATTCATTTTCTTCCAGAGGGAGAAACTTAAGAAGTCATAATAATAAATTAGGACCATGCCTTTCAAGGGATAACATATAAAAATTATCATAAAGTATTATCATGACAAAAACTATTAATATAAACTAGGAGCTATATACCAAGAAGAATCCATCCACTAGAAAAATAAACAAGAACCCATTTCTCAGGGCAGGTTCTCAGGGTCCATGGGGTCCTGACTTTTCTGTCCTGGATTCAGATCATCCATGGTGGTTAGGGTAGAGATGAAAACATTGACAAGGATGAAAGAATGGGGTGAAATGTACAAAACTTGGTTAAGAGGGTAACAAATCCAATCGCAATTTTCTACACTACGAAGCAGCACTAATATTATTCCTCAACACAACAAAACAGAGGAGACTCCAGTAAAAGAAGAGAATGCTCAAAATGGCAATATACATTCTAGGGGCTAGAACAATCTGTGAGAGGGATTATCAAAAGTGAGTTACGGCCAGCAGCAGTAATGGACTGAGTTTTCCAAGTAAAAATATGTTTAATATAATTGTTATGGTTCATGGACCGAATACATAAAAGGGATAGTCATAATATAGGGGAAAGAGTGTCAGTCAGATTCTTGGCACATTTTCATTAACGGGTTAGATGATGTGGCATGAAAAGCAGCTTTAGTCATACTTTTCGGCAAACATTTATTGATCCCTGCTTATGTATGTAGCGGGCAGTATTGGCACCCATCCAACTTCTTTATCAGTAAAGGAAGTGGGATGATGGACTACATGGCTCCTAACTGACTTCCAGCTCTAAGGATCTTTGTCTCAAATGTCAGTTGATATAGTAATTTCTTATCTTCTATATTTCAGAACAGAATAGCAGTATAGTCAGATGAATTTACTGACAGGATCTCCAATTGTAGATCCTAACTGTATGCAAAGAAAGTTGTCGAAGAGAAATAAACATAGAACACAGCTATTAAGATAATTTAGTTACACGATAGGAGATATCTCTTGGAAGAGGACCATCTGAAGAATTTATCATGAGAGTATAGAATGCAGATATTAAAAATTCCTTAAATCACATCTATGTGGTTTTAAAATGATCAGTGATTATAATTTGTAGTGACATAAAATATTCCACATATGCTTAAAAAATCAACTTGCAATTAATTTATCTTAATGGGAAAATATTTTATTATTTTATTTTATTTTTATTTTATTTGGTGGGGGAGGGACAATGAGAGAGGGAGAGAGAGAATGTTAAGCAGGTTCCATGCCCAGCGCAGAGCTCAGTGCAGGGCTCAATCTCAGAACCCTGAGATCATGACCTGAGCTGAAATCCAGAGTCAGATGCTTAACCCACTGAGCCACCTAGGTGTCCAGAAATATTTTATTATTTTTAATAATTGCCTTTAGAAAATATTACATTATTTTGTAAGTTACTTTCTTTAGTGGCAATACCATAAATATATAATGGGCTTTCTTGTTGGTGAGGTTAGAACAAGTCAACACACAGAAGTAGACTCTATGTCCAAGAACCTGGGCTCTATTTTTTTTTTTTTTAAGATTTTATTTATTTATTTGAGAGAGAGAGACAGAGTGAGACAGCATGTGAGGGGAGGTCAGAGGATAGAAGCAGACTCCCCATGGAGCTGGGAGCCTGATGTGGGACTCGATCCCAGGACTCCGGGATCGTGACCTGAGCCGAAGGCAGTTGCTTAACCAACTGAGCCACCCAGGCGCCCCTGGGCTCTAAGTCCAGCGTGTGGTCTTAAAAACCATCCTCTAGGTACCCTGTTCTCCCCAATGATAAAAATGAGGTCACTGGACTAAATGGAGTCAGAATTTTGAAGGGAGACTCTTCAAATCCCATCCAGTTAGTCAGTCCAGCTCAAGTCCAGGATTTTCTGGTAATGCTTAGTTCTTTTAATCAGGTCTGGAAGTGACTATTTGTCACCTGATGACCTATGTCCGAAATGGCAAGCTATCTGCCGCTACTTCCCCCTGCTCCCCAGCACAAGTCAACACTCAGTAGTGCCTTAGCCCAGGAGGTCAGTGACAAGCCCTCCTATTTGTAAAGGGCAAAAGTGGGAGCAGTCTTTGGCATATAGCGAAGAGGGAATCCTGCCAGCCAGCCAGTATGAGTTGACCCTGTGGTAGCAGTAGGAGAAGTTTCTTGATTGGACTCCCATCCCTATTTTCTGAAAGGAACTCATTCATCCAGTGCTTTCTATGGCTCTGGCCTGCCCTCTGGGAGGATCTCCCTGGTTCTTTACCTACCTGTGCCATAGCCGAAATTGGGATTTGGGAGCAGGCCCCAACAGAGGACACATAACTTTCTGCTGGTGCAAGTTGGAGATGTCAGGGGTGTTCCAAACTCAATTTCTAGGCCAGACTTCTCATTTCTTTGCAATACAGCTTTCTAAAATTTACTAGATTTTTTTCACCTCTTTTTGAGTAAAAGCATTCCTGAATTTCTTCCTAGAGGTAATATTCCTGATTTTTTTATTTCACTGTGCCTCTGACCCCATGCTTCTGGCAACTTGATGACACCTGCTTACGGGTCACCTGAAATAATGGGTGGAAAGACATCTGATATTTGCAGAATGCTGAGTCAAGTTCATCTGTGATGTCTTACTGGCCTCTGTCACTCACTAAGGCTTTTACTAATTGTGACTCTTCTGTTTGCCAACACATGACTCCAAATTTGCCATTAGGGGGAAAGAGAGTAAATTAATTGATTAGGAGTTTTGAAGGCCAGGTACACATCACTTCTCACATTTCATAGACCAGAGCTCAATAACATGAAAGGAGACAGAAATGGAGTCTAGCTCAGGATTGCTCAGTAATGATACAAATATTCTGTTTCTGTACTATCCAGGATGGTAGACGTCTGTCTGTCTCCTATAGCTATGGAGCACTTGAAATCTGGCTAAGAAACTAAGGAATGGATTTGTAAATTTTATTTAGTTGCAGGTAATTTAAATTTATATAGCCACATGCTAGCCACAACCACCATATTGGCTTGTGCTGGTTCTTATTTTCGCCAGAGAAGAAATGGGTTTTCGTGAGCAGTGAGCCAGGCTCTGCCCCAGCTGTGGGCACTCCCACCTGGGCAAGCAAGTCAGGCTAACACATTTCTGGGTGCCCTTCAGGTATATTCCCTATATTGTCTTGTACACTGTGTTCATACGCAAGCTAGAAGTCATCCTCACCCTCTTTACCAGGCTTACCAGTACAAATGGAGAAAAATATAATACTTACATTTATAGTGGATTGTTTTAAAAACCATATGTGAGGAAATTATTCCCATTCTATATATAGAAATGGAATTACAGATAAGGAAAGGGACCTTAGGTGGTCACACAAATTTCTGGTTTTGCCTTTTCCCCTGTTTCATGAATAAGGAACATGTTAATCTTTCCATTTTCAATTCTGAATGAGCTACAGATAGGCTTCAATCAGTTGAAGCTTTTTTTAAATCTACAATATTTTGTGTGGGAGAATGTCATGGGAAGGTTACTGGGGCAGTGAAGTGTGTTAGCTATTCTCTAAAGAAAAGTAAATCCTCGTTGATCGAAATGCAAAGCCTCCATAGCCAAGTGTGTAACAATAATTTGGGATAAGAAATTAACTGCAGAAATAAATTTTTAGAATTTTCAACTGCTTCCCTAGAGAAAAATGCACTTCTATTTTATTAGTTATATTTTCTTTCTAAAAAAATGAAATATACATCTTAATAAAACTAGACATCTTTTCAATTCAGGTTTTAATTATTTTTGATTTTCTACTTTTTTCCAAAATCTATGCGGCCCTTTCATACAGAACTCAGAATCATATATGTCTTTTTGACAAAGAGAGTTATGCACTTGAAAAAAACAGAGAGTAAGCATCTTCTTGTGTGTTCATAGTAGCATAAGGTGAGTAGGATGGAAGCCCCTTAAAGCAAATAAAGAAACATGAAAAACATCGAATATAGCAGTTCAAGCAAGGCACACGTACTCTGCTCCCTCATTAAAGTTTAAGGCGCAATGCTTTAGTATCCCATTAATAGTTTAGTTGGAAATATTTTTGCTCAATAAAACATAATGACATGAATGATTGTCTTCAGTTGCCACATTATCTTTTCCAGAATAGCCAGAGGCAACACTTTGGAAAAACAGCAACGAGAGCTAGTTTTAACCCAAATGGCTTAGTAAAATGGCTACTTCCTTTCCTCAACTCCCCACCCCTTAGATTTTTTTAGTACCTTTGTGTTCTCCTACTTTAAGCTAATTAAAACTCATTCACTTTAAAGTGGGAGTGTGCTCATTTTATAATCATTTGAGAGCATCGGAATTAGAATGCTAGCCCTTGTACTAGCTGACTGTATTTCAGGTCGCTCAACTGTCTCTGTATAAAGTGAAATTCTTCCCTGATGAAGGAATTCTTTGAAAGACTTTTTTAGTGGTGGTCTTCAGAGGCTGCTAAAACCACCCAAAATAAACAGACCACCTGCACACGTGGGCCCAGAGCCTGTCCTGGGCAAGAAGGTCAAAGACTCTTAGTAGATGCTTCAAGACAGAGGACAGCATCCCTATTCCCAATCTCTTTCAGTGAAGATTCCCTAAAGGCTCAGAGAGAAAAAGGCCTGAATCAACTCATTGTTGTTATTACTAACTTAAAACTAAAGCGTTTGGATTTTTTAAAAAGATTTTATTTATTAAGGTGCCTGGGTGGCTCAAGTTCATAAGCGTCTGCCTTCAGCTTAGGTCATGATCCTGGGGTCCTAGGATCAAGCTCCTCCCCTCCCCCCCACCATCAGGCTCCTTGCTCAACCAGAAGCCTGCTTCTCCCTCCCCCATTCCCCCTGCTTGTGTTCTCTCTTGCTGTCTCTCTCTGTCAAATAAATAAATAAAATCTTCCCCCCAAAATTATTTATTTGACAGAGAGAGTACAAGCAGGGAGAGCAGGCAGAGAGAGAAGCAGGCTCCCCCCAACGGAGCCCGGAAGTCAACACAGGTCTCCATCCCAGGACTTGGGGGATCATGACCTGAACCAAAAGCAGATATTTAACCTACTGAGCCACCCAGGTGCCCCTTGTGCATGTAGATTTTTTTTTCCTCTAGCAATCAACTCATAGGAAGCTAAAACATGACTGCTTCTTTTCCTCCTAAACCTCATCTCCTAACCCTCTATGATTTTCAAATAAGTCTTGCACTTCCTTCCTTAGATTCTCTCTGTACTGGGGTCAGAAGACCTGGTGGCTCAGTTGTTAAGCATCTGCCTTCAGCTCAGGTCATGATCCCAAGGTTCTAGGATCAAGCAGGGCATCAAGCTCCTTTCTCAGTGGGGAGTCTACTTCTCCTTCTCCTTCTGCCCGCCCCTCCCCTTGTTTGTGCTCTCACTCTCTCTCTCTGTCAAATGAATAAATAAAATCTAAAAAAAAAAGAAGAAAACCATGATTTTGCCTTTACGAGTGATTTCCCCCCCCAGAAGCTTCTTTGAGGTTTTCATCATATGCATCCTCATCTCATTATCCTGTAGGGAATGAAGACAGGGAAGACCCAAGGGCTTGTTTTAAAGACCAATTGTCTTTCAAGGTTATTTGTAAAATCACTTTTTTTTCCCTCTCTTAGGTTACCTGGAACTGCCAGACAAATCTGCTGCCATTCAGAATAGTTTCTAAAAAGGGAAAATTACTTTCATTATATAACAATTTTAGTTACTTTAGTAATTTAGTTAGTTTGAATGGCACTCATTCATCCAATTTGCTTATTCATTCAGTTTTCACGCTCTCTTTCCAACCCTGCGTGCACATGCGTGCACATGCGTGTGCACACACACACACACGCCTGGCACAGAAGGTAATCCCAGGCTCAGACCACAAGAAACTTACAAATTGTTACTTGACCCTCAGCTTCATCCCTAAGATGCTACTGATGGGTTTTTTTTTCCCCCAAGTTTCAGGAAGAATAGATCACCCTTTCTTAGATGAGGGTTGCCATACAATTTGTGATCCAAATACAGACAGCTTTGAAAGTGAACAGGGGTGCTATTAATTGGTTATGCCTGGACCATAGACTCTCTTTTCTGAGACACCTCTTTTCCCTATAGGACCCCCGGGTTGTAACCCATCAACCCCTAGAACATTTTACTGGCTCTGTCGGTTTGTGCTCTTCTCCCTCCTCCAGACTGTAAGCCTCTTAGGTCTTAGCTTATAACCCTTCTCTCTCCTAGCTGATGGTGGTGCAAGATGGCAGGTATGACCTGTGTTGGTGGAGAGGGCGGCATGCATCATTGTGTCAGCCGGGAAGCCAAGCTTCCTATACAAAATGCATGGCAGCCTAAGGCCCAGGAACAGTGTAAGAACGAAACATTCTCAAGTCCCAGAATCCAAATGATTTTGTTTACGAGATAATCTAGCACTGTGCTTTAAGTTATACTACCATAAGGTAAGAAGAAGAAAATCAAAGTTATATTCAAATCTAAGCACAAAAACTCATAATGATGTTCCCAAATTGAATTCATACACCGAATTATGATACCAAAACTTCAGCATGACAATTTTTACTACCATCTGTTTTTCCTCTATCCTCACTACTGTATAAATCAAATTGGGGTCATACTAACAATAATCTAGGAGGAGAAGTCAAAGAAGGACTTTGACTTGTCACTCATTTCAGTCTTGAGGACCTCCCTATCTGGTAGGCTTTTGGAGAGGTTGCCTTAAACAGTGGCTGTTTTGTTTTTCTGAGCCGACCTAAAGAACAGAAAAGCAGGGCTCCTAGGAGTCAATCTCCATGAGAACTTTGGGCTAAAAGAAGCTAAAACAAAGGATTTTGTATACAGGAAAGAATTACGCCCCCTTTTCTACCATCTTGTGCAGTATGCAACAAAGCAGCATGGCCAAATGGTGTCTCACAGAGCCTCTAGAATGCAGCTCCCTGTACCTAGGAGTTCAGACTCTCCCTGAGGAGTGACCCAGGAGTTCAGATACATGGAGATTAAGATGTCAGCTTGATGACTAATAAAAGCCAGGCTGAATTGTATAGACTTATCCTCTGTGATAGGTCCTGCTGGTCTGCCATGGCTCCCATTAAACTCGGGGGGGTAGGGGGCAGATCCCCAAACAGAACAAGAGTGGAAGGGGCTGAGTCAACCATGGCTGAGTTCATTTCCCAATGTTAGGTAAACTCACCTAGAGAGAAATAGGGTATGAGGCAAGGAGATTTTCACTAACACTGTCTTCCACATAGAAACTCAAGGCAAAAGGGAAAGAGGCCCCAGCCATCCACCTTCCTGAGGACTCCAATATCAACCCATGGAATCAGCATGGGAACATGTATGTACTCCTATTTTGGCTTCCCTTCCAAGAAAACGCCCAAGACCTTTCAAGGCCACAGTCCACATCTGCTTAAGAGCAAAGCCCTTATTCTGCATCATTATGTTATAGTGCTTCCCTGGAGTCCCTTGCATGTTTTAAGTTTTCAATAAATGTTTACTAAAATCAAAATAATTATTCTCACTGCCATTATTCTCACAGTTGTAAGTCAGTCTGCATTATTATATACTAAAATTGATCTTAAATCTATGCAAACAGGATAACCCAGGAAACTTACCACATTCTTCCTGGAACATAGAAAACTAGTTTTTGCTTCAGAGCACATATACTAAAACTGGAATGAAACAGAGAAGCATGGGCCCTGAGCAAGAATGACATGCAAATTCATGAAGCATTCTATACTAAGAAAAAAGAAAAAGAATTAGAAAGACTCTTCATGAGGGCTCCCAGACACTTCCCTCATGCCTCATTGACTAGAGTTCTGTTGCCTGACTTTTCATAAACTGACCACTGGGAAGAATAGCGGACTTCCCATGAGTGACTAAAGTCATGCTCTAGAACCGAGGAGAGACCCAGCACCCTTCAAGGGTTAGTAAATACATTTATAAAAATTCTTTTGGTTAAAAGTTATAAAAATAACTTTTGGTTAGTAAATACATCTATAAAAATTCATTTATAAAATTATAAAATTATAAATTTTATAATTTATAAAATTATAAAATTTATAATTTTATAATATTTAATATAAATTTTAATATGGATTTTAATATGATGTAATATATTTAATATATTATATTTATATTTAATATAAATATTAAATTTAAAAAAAATTTAAAATTTATAAAAATTGTTCTATCTGTGTACTAAGTCACACATTTCTGTTGCTGAGAGTGGTAGGATGGTAGTTTTTCTCTGTCTATATGCTCATGTTAGGCAGGCCTGATGAAAACCTTTTATAACTTTGACAAAGCGACCATAATTCTGGTTGCCCTGGGCTTTGATGTTTCAGTGACTTCAAAAGTGCCTCTGTATTTCCTAAGATGAACCAATAGGCTGATTTTTACTGAGCTTCTTTTAAAAAACATACAGTTTCAGGGGTACGTGAGTCAGTTAAGCGAATGACTCTTGATTTTGGCTTAGGTCATGATCTTGGGTCATGAGATTCAGCCCTGTGTTGATTCTATGTTCAGTGCAGAGTCTACTTGAGATTCTCTCTTTCCCTCTGCCCCTCCTGCTTGTGCTCTCTCTCTCCCTCTAAAACAAATCAATCAATCTTTAAAAAAAAAAAAAAAACAGTTTTGGAAAGCCAATATTCAATTTTCTCTTGCTCATTAATTCGGTCATCAGTCCCTAAGTCCCTAACACCTATTATTTCCAAGCACTATCTGAGGAGCTGGTTATAGGCAGGTACAAAGCCTATTTGTAGTCTAATGAGGGAAATTCAGACAGGCATACAAGGCGTTGGCAGAGAATTTGTGAAGTGTCCACAAGACCCAAGAACACAAGTCTTTAATGGCCCTTAGGAGACAGCAATGAATTCCAGCTTACAGAAAAGACGCTTCACGGTGAAGCTGATACTAAAAAGGACTCTCGAAGAATGAGTAGGTGAAAGGACACTTCAGGCAGAGGTAAAACCTGATACAAAACCATTGAGTCATTTTGCAAAGAGACAGTGAGGGTGTGACATGTTTTGGGATTGGTGAGGGCTTCCTGGACCTGGGGTAGTAAAAGTGCAGTGGTGGGCAATTCGGGAGGGATGAGTACATCTGGAAAGGAACTTGAACCTTTCTCAATGGAGGGCTGTCCTCCTTCACTCTGGGATATATTGTATCCCAATATTATTTCATTCACCTGGAAACATATCTAGCAAACATTTCTTCTTGGTCTAGCACCAAAAAAGGAAAAAAAAGCTATAAATGTCATAAGTCTCAAAAAAATTTCACCTTATCAGATAAATTTTTTTATAACTTTAATTTATCCCTCTCCTCTGTCTTCTGTTCAACCTACATTTTAGAGTTTCTTCATTAAAAAAATCTATATCTATATCTATATCAATCTTTCTCTTCATCTTACTCCTTCTCAAACTAATATTCTGTACACCTTCTTCCCTTCAACACCGAAGTCCCTGAGACACTGCTGGAGACCTGTCCCCACAGCCTCATAGCTCGCTAACTTCTCAGCCTCTCACAAAGTTTTCTACTCTCACTTTCTGTCAAAACTTACCAACGGTGACCTCCAAATTATTATTTTCAGTTTTCATCCCACTTGATCTTTCCCTGATTTTTGACACTGCAATTCAACCCTTCATTGAAACTCTTGAGTTCTAAACACTCTCTTCTCTTTCTCCTACCTCTGTTAGCATTTCTTTTTTTTTTTTTTTAAGATTTTTTATCTATTTGTTAGAGAGAGAGAGAAAGAGCAAGCATAGGCAGACAGAGTGGCAGGCAGAGGCAGAGGGAGAAGCAGGCTCCCTGCCGAGCAAGGAGCCCGATGTGGGACTCCATTCCAGGACGCTGGGATCATGACCTGAGCCGAAGGCAGCCGCTTAACTGACTGAGCCACCCAGGCGTCCCTCTGTTAGCATTTCTTCTCAGACATTCATAGTCTTCTCCCTCTTGGCTCACCTCTCAAATATTGATGTTCCCTTCTCAGCTGTCTTTTATCTTTTTACTCATCTTGCTCTCCAGTTTCCCCATAGATAATTGTGTCTGCAATCATAGCTTCAACTACTATGGTCTGATGGTTCCCAGATCTGTCCCCCCAGAACTGACTACATCCCCGTTAGGGCCCCCTACTGCCAACTGATTCCTAACTAAGTACCCTGGAGCTCTCCCATTTAACAGATCTGAGCTTGAGCTCATCATCTGCCTTACACGCTCTTTCTTCTTTATTCAGTCTCCATCAATAGTATGAGATGGATTAAGAACTCCAACTGTATACAGAAGGATGGATGGCTTGATTTGTTAAAACTGTGAATCAGATTAGATCATAAAATAGAGTTAAAATGTCAGAGAAAGTCATGTTGCAATTCTTTGAATTTATTATTATATTTCATATCCATACTCAAGATATTGGACTTGAGAGGGTTCATGCAGGTCTTTTCAAATTTCAGAATGCATAAAAATCACCTAGAGGGCTTTGTTAAAACAGATTCCTGAGTCCCATCCCTGAGATTCTAATTCTTGGGGTCTGGTGTGGAGTGTAAGAATTTGCATCTCTAATGAGCTCCTGGTGATGCCCATCCATGGACCCTGCTTTGAATAGCCCTGCCCCAAAGGACATCAACTTTGACTCAGCATGTATTATCCAGCCTAAGACTTATCCTGAGGGTGCTGCTTGCCAAGATCTTAGTCGTGGTGGAGAGAAACATTTAAGTGCTGTGGCTACAGTGTAAGTCTCAGTGGAAGCCCTGCCTGGATTTTCATCCTCACTCTCTTACTTACCAGTTGTGTGACACTGGGATGTTACTTAACTTCTCTCTTATTCACTTTTCTTAAGGGTGTGACAAAGATGACCATAATCCAGGTTCCCTGGGATTATTAGGAGGGTTGAGTTAATTCATGTGAAGTTCTCTGTCTGGTAGTAGTCCATAGCAAGCTCTCAAAAGGTGTTTATTTTTGATGGTAGTAGTACTTTGGATGGAGAAGAATGATAAGAAATTAAGCCAACAGATAGGCTAGCTCTGGCTCTAAAGTCTACAAGTTATATCACACTCTACTGCTAGCCCCTAAGAATTTCCCCCTTATTTCATGGTTATTTGACACCTCTCTCACTGCCATTCTCTCCGTCACAAGAATATCTTCATTTCTGGAAATTCCAGTGTTCTCAAATGTGATTCTTCTGACACTAGGCTTTTCTGTTCCAGAAGTTCCTCTCTGCCAACGATCTGGTCCTCCACCTTGCCTCAGCTCCTCATTCTCATGGCCATACCCTAGAACATCATCAGTAATCTGCATTACTCCCTCACCTCAATTTCACACATCCCACCCTGACCAACACTCGCTCACTCTTTCCCCAGCTCACTCCCTCTGATGCCTTAACTCTGCCAGTTCTGCAACTTCTGAGGGCTTTCCTACCCACTGGTCCTGTCACCTTCCATTTTCCCTCATGCTTCTGACACCACCTCTCCTCATCTTACTCAAGTGAAGTTCCCCAATCATTCATCATAATCACTCCTTTCCTTGCATACTCAACCATTCCCCACCCCCTCCATGCCACAACCATACAGCCAAACGTGGTGGTGGCAAAGCCTGTAGCCACATCAGACCTTACCTCATGTCCATCAGCCTCACTAGAACCCCCAGTGGTGTCCAGTAGCCCTTCTAGCCTGCCTTGTCCATCCACCGTGCCATTCTCCCAGAGTACTCTTCCTTTTCTTCCTGTTTCTTGATGTCACAGTTCTCACTGTAGCTGAGGCTGCTTTGATGCCCTATCATATTCCTCAGGCCTGACCTCAGACACCATCTTCCAGCTGCTGGAATCTACATTCTTTTGCCCGATGACTTTCTCCAACTGAAAGACTCCTCTACGCAGGTACAGGGCAAGCTAAAATGCTGAGGAAGGAGCAAGCTCTGAGCATACGTCCTTGCCCACCACCTTGACCCAAGCCACCTGGGTTATTGCAGTGCTCCCTAGCCAACCTCGTTCCCCTACCATCTAGTCTCAGCAGAGCAGGGAGAGAGATGTATGTAATGAGTTAGGTCAGAATACATCTCTTCCCTCCTCAGTGTTCTGAAATGGCTCACCATTTCACTCAAAGTTAAAGTCTAAGTTAGGAATGCTGCTAACCACTTTTGGTTCAGCACTATCCAATTTGAATAGATATTTGCTCAAATAAACTCTCAGAATTAGAGGGGAAAACTAGTCTAAGTCATCACAACAACCGGCAGTATGACCTGAACTCCCATTGTGACTTGACCTGAACCTTCACTCTGCTCCAGCCACACTGACCTTTCCTGGTGTTCTTTCAACACACCCAGCAAGCTCCTGCCATAGAGTTCTGCACTGGGCATTTCTTCTTCTGGAAGCCATACCCAGAAATCAGTGAAGTCCCCCACTTCTTTCAAGTCTTGCTCAAATGTCCCCTCAATGAGGCCTACACTGACTGTCCTACTGAATGTTGCAAGCTCCCATGAGCTCCTTGACATTGCCCTTCACTGGCAGCCTACTCAACTTTTCTTTCTTACCACAGCATGTACTGTCTTCTACTATACTATAAATATTACTTCTTGGGGCACCTGGGTGGTGCAGTCAGTTAAGCACTCAACTTCTTAGCTTATGATCTCAGGGTGGTGGGAATGAGCTCCAAATCGGGCTCGATCCTCTGTGCTCAGCACAGAATCTGCTTGAGATTCTCTCCCCTTCCCTTTGCCCCTCCCACTCATGTTCTCTCTCAACTAAATAAATCTTAAAAAAAAAAATTACTTCTTTGTCATAGATCTCCAGTCACCAAAGGGCAAAATCTTTGTTTTGTCTACTGATAAATTTCTAGGGACCACACAGTGCCTAGTACATAGTAAGTGCTTAATAAATATACTTAATAATAGGGTCAGGTCAGGCTGTAAAGAGTCTTACACACTCTGCTCCTACATAAGTCCAATTTTATCCTTCAGGCAGTTAAAAGGCATCACAGGCTCTTGAGTGGGCCAATGACAAGTCAGCAGGGTATATGGAAGATCAATTCTGCTGCATTGTGGAGAATGATGGTAATGGGGCATACTAAGATCAGTGAGTCCCTACTGTGAGTCAGACACTGTCGTAAGTGCCCATTATACAATGTTGAGCAAAACTGGCCCAGACTTCATGAAGCCTGCATGGGGGGTGTGTGGCTGGGAAGGGATGGGGGCCACAGAATTCCACAAGTATACTAGGCCTACCCTGGAAATATTGTGGGCCAGTTCCAGCCCACTGCAATAAGACGATTATCTCAACAAAGGAAGTCAAATGAATGTTTTGGTTTCCCAGTGCATACAAAAGTTATATTTACAATATAGTCTATTAAGTGTATAATGGAATTTGTCTACAAAAACAATGTATGTACCTTAATTTAAAAATCCTTTAGTGCTAAAAACTGCTAACCATCAGCTGAGCTTTCCATGAGTTGCAATTACTGATCACAAATCAAATATAAAAATAGTGAAAACATTTGAAAGATTTCTAGAATTAGCAAAATGTGACACCCAGACATAATGGAACAAATGCCATAGGAAAGTGGCTCTCCTAGTCTTGCTCCACACCACAAACCTTCAATTTGTAAAATGGCGCATGGACTGTGAACATCAAACTCACTCAAAGGCTCTCAGCTCAGACCATACTTTCCTCAGGTCTATTTCCAGTCCTAACCCAGTTCTGGGCCCAAGCAGAGGCCCCCAAATACATCAGCCAAGGTAGAGAATGAAAAGTGGGCTTCTGTTTATTCTTCATGTTAGTTTTCTGAGTTCATGTGGTCCCCAACCAATTGTGATGTTACACAGGGACAGATCTTCTGATTCTGTTTGCAGTTTATCTTTACCTTTCAAGACATTCCCCAGACACATGGACCATGCTGAAGTCGCCAATAACAGCAGATCAAAGCTGCTTCCTCCAAAAGTGCAGAAAGTGCACACCATCCCCATAGGCCTCCATCCAATGCTTTCTGTTGTAACCTCAACTCTACCAGAACTAGGAAGCCTTGAGCCCTGGTCTCTAGCATTCTCCTCACTGCTATTCTCTGAACATTCTGCACAGAGCTGAGAGCCCGGGAGTGTCTCCGTATGTATTCAGCTCGGTCAGCAGCCCCAGCAGAGAATTGCAAAAATCCTCAAATGAAGCTCTTGATACCAAAGCATTGCTGAATTCTCCAGCAGAGTAAATTCTGTCACCACCTTACAGTTTGATCAATGCACAGGGTGTATGTCTGCTTCCAATCTGGAAATCAATGATTAAAATCGGAACTTCATATTGGGATAATGCTTTTTTTCCCCCCTAGAGGAGTTTTAGACATACATATCTGAAAATGGGCCGCCAGAATATTTGTTTTTGTTGCATAGACCTTTTTTTGTCATTCTAACTAGCTGATTCTTACTTCTAAGGTGTTATTGATTGAAAGAAGCAAAGTTAGAGAGAGTACAAGGTGTTGTTTTTTCCCTCTAGAGAGGGTTCACATGCAAGGTGGATTTTTTTAAAAAGATTTTATTTATATTTGACAGAGACGCAGTGAGAGAGGGAACACAAGCAGGGTGGGTAGGAGAGGGAGACACAGGCTTCTAGTGGAGTGGGGAGCCTGATTCAGGGCTCACTCCGAGGACCCTGGGATCATGACCTGAGCTAAAGACAGATGCTTAATGACTAAGCCACCCAGGCGCCCCACAAGGTGGATTTTTCTAGGCACCAACAAAAGATGGGTGTAAATTGTGGTGTAGTCTGATGGATCTGGGTTTCATTTTACTTTTGCAAATTGCTGGTTGATGAATTTTAGAGGAGTTATTCAGCACTGAGTCCCTTCATCTATAAAATGTGTTTATAAGCCGAGACTTGGTGGGCTGTAGTTAAGATAAAAGGTGATACATATATAAAATGTCTAGCATGGTGCTTGAGTCAGTGTGACTCACACATGACTTTGTCAATGTATTGTAAGCACAGTTGAACTAGCATTTTGCTGGGACCCACACTGCAATGGCACCAAATGCATAAATTTTAAAGGTTCCAGAATATGAAGCCAGTCTGCTAAATTCTTGGTTTGCCTGATCATAACCCCAGGATTTAAGTGTTTTATTACTGCGATATTTATTTACATATTCTTATATTCATTCATTTCCTTAAAGAGATATGCCATTTCAGAAATTGGGATACAACATATTGCTATGAGGTTTTCCTACAGCATGGCAAGCTCCTTGAGGACAGTGTCTCATCCATCAGCACTGCAAGGCACAAGGTAGTGTTTGTCCTACAGGAGGCACTCAGTACATATGGGACGGTCCCTGTGACATGCTCTGAACAGCAATGCTCTTCTCAGCACCAATTTCTAAGGGAAATTATTAGTCTGATGATATAAAAAGGTACTTGAAGCTCATTTATGCTCATGTATGTTGAACCAATGAAGACAAACCCATGTGAAACCACAGGAGAAACCCCATTTACATGGCTGGAGGACAGAACATCAAGAGAGACTGATTTGTTCCTTATCAGAGTGCCAACCCTGATACCCACTGGTAGGGATTGATTACCTTAAGAGATTCTCACTTTTTTTTTTTTTTCATTTCTAAATGGGAATTTTAGAATGCATTTTTGTAAAAGAAGACATAGGGAGGTAAATGAGACATGAAAAACATTCTCTGACATGACAGGGGCCCTTGGGAAGCAGAGGACTCTATACCTCTACACTCCTAATGGAGAGCTACACCTCATTTCTTGCCTTTGACTCTCAGGGAAGAAATTCAAGAGACAGACCTTTTTTATTTCCATAGTTGTACAGGGAAACTGTAAGTAGGGATGAAGAATTATGTTATGAGAATATTTGTAAAGCCCAGATTTGCCCAGGAGGACATGGCTAATTTTCTTTTTCTTTTTAAATCAGAACGGATTTATTTGGGATTTTTACCTCTTCAGTTGTGGTTTTGTTCAATTTTGTTTATATGAATGTAGAAAGGCTAAAACCTGAAAAGACCCAGCAAATATTTTCACATTTTAAAAATATAGTATATTCCTTTCTGGGCTCAAAACACATCTTAATGTCATAACAGGCTCTAATGAGGACAGAATCCATTAGTTAAATAAATAAACAATTAGATCGGTAGTAAAAATGCCAACACAGGTAAAGTTACTCTGAGGCAGATGGTAGCCGATTCTTGGACACAAGATAGAGTGAAATTATTGCTATAGCCCTGGAGCTAACAAAATTCAGGATAAATTTGGAGCAATTCAGTAGCTTCATTATGTCATAATACTTCATATTCCTAATTAGAACCCTTTCCATTTCCCACAGAAGGAAAACAAAGTTCTTTCTCTCGGAAATGGTGTCCATTTAGGATTCATTAGTTTATAAGCTAAAAACAAATGTTCTGAGTTACTCTGGTGAAAGCTGAAGTTCATCAGCTTGCTTTCTTTTTGCTTAAACGAGTTTCTTACCAATCGTTTTTTAAATTTTAAAAATGAATGTTAATTTTAAAAATGTATTTTTACAGGATTGCTCAGAACAATACATTCAGATTTTGTTTTAAAAGTTTACCCAACAGGGACGCCTGGGTGGCTCAAAGGGTTAAGCCTCTGCCTTCGGCTCAAGTCATGATCTCAGGGTCCTGGGATCCAGTCCCGCATCGGGTTCTCTGCTCAGCAGGGAGCCTGCTTCCTCCTCTCTCTGCCCGCCTCTCTGCCTACTTGTGATCTCTCTCTCTCTCTGTCAAATAAATAAATAAAATCTTTAAAAAAAAAAAAAAGTTTACCCAACAGACTCTAATTGCTTGAAGTTCATTCTAGGAAATCAAAATGTGCTGCGATTTAAGGAAAATTAACCTTTGTTAATGGGCTATTATCCAAACACAATGGTGGTTTATTTTCAAAGCTCACACTTGCTTTAATTGGGGTTTTCTCATTGATACCAGATTCCTGAGTCCTTCCAGCAGTCCTTATGATTCATACAGATATAAAGCAGATGGAAGCGATTTGCCCGAAAGAAAGTTGAATGGGATTAATTTATATATTTAGGCTCTTGTTCTCAAAATAATTATATGCCATTTGGATACTTTTACAGAGTTTATAGAAATGGAGAAAAAAATAGCTATCTAGTCAAGGTTGAAAATTCTTTAAAAAAAAAAAAATGCTGTTTGGACAATGTGGTAGGTAGAATAGTAGGCCCCCAAGATGTCTGTGTTCTAATCCCTGGAACCTGTGAATGTGTTCAGTTCCATTGTAAAAGGGAATTAAGGTTACGGATGGAACTACGATTGCTGATCTATTGACCTTGAGATGGGGGTTGTTATCCTGGTGGGTTCAATGTCATCACAAGGGTCCTTGGGAAAAAGGGAGGCAGAAGAACCAGAAATTTGAAGATGCTACGCTGCTGGGTTTGAAATTAGAGGAAAGGCCATAAGCCACAGGTGCAGGAAGCTTCTAGAAGCTGGAAAAATAAGGGAGTAGGTTCTTCTCTAGAGTCTCCAGAAGGAATCCAATCCTGCTGACCTCTTGATTTTAGCTCATTGAGACCCAATTCAGAGTTTGACTGCCAGAACTGTAAGATACTAAGTTTGAGTAATTTTAAGACACTAAATGCGTAAAAATAGGTTACAGGAGCAATAGAGAACAATACAGATAATGTCAGGTGGCATCTTGAGATGCGCTCCAGAGCCTGCTCCCATCATGAATTCAAACCCTCATCCCGTATTCAGTAACCATATTTTGAGCATCTGTCATGAGCCTGGCGGAGTTATAAAGAGGACCAGGAACACTGTCCCTATCTTCCAAGAAGCTTGCCGCCAGTATGGAAAACAGACTCAGAAACACATAAACACAACAAATGAAGCAAATACTTTACGAATAACAGTAAACAAGCTTTTAAGGCACGAGTGCCCATGTAACCAGCTGGGCTTCCCAAAGCTAAAACAAACCATTTTGTCTCTTGGTCCACAACTCATCCGAAGAGTGAGAACAGTACATTTCACCAAACATAGCTTCAGGAATAAGAACAGTGTCAGGAATAAGGATAGTGCTCTTGAACCATGTACTCAGTTATTGCGAATTACATCCTCCCATCTGACAAGGAGCTGACACAGAGACTTCCTAGGAGACCTCACAGCTGAGCAAGAGTCTCCGGGGCTCTTTGTCCGTGCTCTGCAACACAGTTTCCATGGGTTAACAGGGAATCAGTGAATCCCTGTCATAGGCAGTTTTAACTGGAGGCAAATCTATCAAGTAAGCTAGTTTTGCCCCACGTGTTTGTCCTCTGCAAAAAGCTTCTTCCTAATCTTACTTCCCAGTTACCCAGAAATTCTCTTTGACCCTCTTTGTCCCTCCCCTAGCTCCACCACTGTGGTGAAGAAAAGTTAGTTGAAAGGAGTTAACAAGCAGCCATATTGATGTGATACGTTACACCTTCACAAGTACAGTAAAGGTCACAATCCGGTTCCACGCGGTAACAGGTAAGTGCAGATAAAATACCAAACACTGTGATCCAGGAGAAAGGGAAGCACTCAGGACACATTTTATGGAGTTTGATCAGGCCACATAGACAATCTGATCAGGAAGTTCGGACCCCAGACAGTCCAGCTCTATCTACAGGAAAAGATTCCACCACAGAACAAGCATCATTCAAGGTTATCATTCAGTAAAAACCAAATGTTACACATTCTGGACAGCAAAAAATAATGATAAGCTAATAGTCATCACAATTTGAAATAGATAACTTGGCGGGGGGGGGAGGGCGGGAATTGAAGGTGTCATCCAGAAAGTAACTAAGGACTAAGGCTGTGTCTTATTAACTCAGTGATAACATGAGCAATTTGAAGCAATAAGTACCAGTCTTGGGAGAACATCCAAGATTGGGGCTGACTTTAGAAGAATTATCTTCAATATCTATTAATACAATTTCATCTCTATTTTTTTGCCACAGAAATTATGCTTATCAGATTACTCTCAACTATCATTATTAATATACTTAAAATATGGTATTTTGTAATTATACTAATGGACCTGAGAATTTCCCTTCTCAGTTGTGTAGTAACCTTAGAAATAATTTCCCATGAGAAAGGCAAAGATTTCCTTTTCATAGAACTGAATAAATAACTTACTACATAATTCACTTAATGCTGGTTAATTATATACACTATTCAATCACTGATGCTTTGGTGGAGATACTGACTTCTTCTGATAGAAGCTTTCCTAGTAAAATAAATGGAAATAAAAATTACATCATGGGGGCGCCTGGGTGGCTCAGTGGGTTAAAGCCTCAACTCACGTCATGATCCCAGGGTCCTGGGATCGAGCCCCATATTGGGTTCTCTGCTCACCGGGGAGCCTGCTTCCTTCTCTCTCTCTGCCTGCCTCTCTGCCTACTTGTAATCTCTGTCAAATAAATAAATAAAATCTTTAAAAAAATTACATCATGATATTATATCAACAGAGAAACCTAATGGCTTGAAGCAGAAAACCTTCACTCAAGATTATGTAGTTGCCAACATTGAGAGTTCCCCTGTTCGTCTTATAAGTCCAAATGCTAATATAGGAATATGATTGATGATAAGGTATAATCTCCTTTTACTTTGAGAGAAGAATTAAATGAAACACAACTCACACCACTTCTCAATTGTTTTGAGTTAGCCTTCAGAAGTCCTGAGCAACAACTGTCATCATGAAAAATTTGTCAAGGGAAAAGTCATTCAAAGGGAAAAATAGTCACATAGGCTTGGGGGTGGGGAGAAAGTAGTCACATAGGCTTCTACATGGGGTGGGGAGAGAATGGTCAAGGTTAGAAAGCAAACAAATTTTGCTAGACAAATAAGAAATATTATTGTGAAGGAACTGACCTTTTAAAAATATCTTGTTCATCAGTTTTTGCCCCAAATGTCTCAGATCTTACCTGTGACAAAAGAGTCAAGTGGCAAAAACTTAAGAAAGGGGGATGATATAAGATGGTCATTATACATTATGCACATTTATTTCCATCCCTCCTATGAAAAGAAGAGTAAACAGCATTAAATACAAGGGGTAAACACATAGAAATTATAGAGCAATGGAAAACACCAAGACTCAGTATGGAGAGAATAGAGCAACATAGTTTTCCTCTCCATTATCCAATGATGGCTCATGCAGGAAAAAAAATGTATGAATCATCTGCCAAAAATTCAGGAAGGCTTTGAGATCCTCCCACTTGACACTGCCAACAACAAAACCCAAAGATGTGATCACATTGTTATGAGTAAATTTTCAAGTCACTAAAAGATTGTATTGCAGCTTGTTACAAACTGATGGAATAAGTCAAAGACTGACCTTGCATAGTGGTTCTCCCAAAGCTGGGCCCTGCTGGGACCCTGCCCCAGAGTTTCTGATTCAGTAAGTCTGGGGTAGGACCTGAGGATCTACATTTCTATCAAGTTCTCAGACAACTCTGCTGGCCTGGTGACTACATTCTGAAAATGACCAACCTAGCGGATCGATGTGGAAACTGTCACATATGGGTATCTTTTATCTTTATCAAATAACTCTTTTTGTGGTGGCAGATGATTAATAATGTATCATGTCAAGATACCTCTCCCTTTCAAAAATTATTTTCTGGGGGTGTGGGGGGATGGGTGAGCCAGGTGATGGGTAGTAAGGAGGGAACATATTGCATGGAGCACTGAGCATTACACACAAACAATGAATCATCAAAAACTAATGATGTATATGGTGACTAACATAACATAATAATAAAAAAAAGAACAAAAATTATTTCCCAATTTATTTCCTCCTGTTGTAAATATGCATCTCCCTTCTACCTATAACAAACTGCATTAATATCTCCAATTCCTCACACCACTCTGTATCCACACATTATATAATTTCCCCTAAAAAGAGGCAGAAGAGGTTTTCCTTACTCCTCAGTTCTGGGCTGGGCTTGTGACTCACTATGGCCATGAAATGAGGCAGAGGTGACAGGGTGTCATGTCCCAGACTAGGCCTCAGGAGATACTGCATTGTCCTGCTTACAGCATCGTGGGAGAGACAAACTTGAGCTAGCCAACTGGCGCCAGGGGGAGGATGAAAGACAAATGAGACTGAGCTGCCCCAACTGAGCTGCCTACCAAGCCTGACCCAAAGCAGAACTTTCAGCCAACCCACAGATGCACAAAGGAGCCATGATCAACCACATATGGTTGAGATGAGTCAAGTGCAGCTGACCACCAGTCAACCCATGGATGCTGCATAAGTTCTCACAGATAGTTGTTTAAACCATTGAATAGTAGGGTAGTTTGTTACACAGTATGTCGAGTACGTAACACACAACTGCTAGACACTAAGACTGCTGCTTTTTACCACTAAGCTAAATTAGCTGATCAATAAATAAAAATTAGGATTTATTTGATCCTAGCCTATGCTACTGGCATCTGAAGCAGAAAACATTTCAGTAATTCAATTTCATGCCTGTTCTGCCTCAGGGGACCATGGGGCTCATGATTTTATAAAAATTTAGGAAATAAATTGTTTGTAGAACTATTACTCCAAGATCTGAAATCTAGTCACACTGACTTGTAGGATATAGAAATCCTCCAGATCATAGGCTTTGGTAAAAATGGAAATAAATCTTTTAATACTTGGACATACTTTATAAGTTTGTTACTCTCATCTAAACATTAAAAATTTCTTTATCGCTGATATAACAGCTACATTATTCAGGATCCTGTAATCTGAATGTAGAAAGTGTAAAAAAAATAAAATAGGTAAATGGCATTACATTTGATGGAAATGAGGATTATATTATTAATTTTGATAATGGAAGTTACAAGTACTGCTTTCTCACAAAGTTACACAGCTCATATTACTTTGCTTTCAATGAATACACAGGAGCTCATTGTATAGTGACTTTTCATCAATAGCTCATTGTAAATTTTTTAAAAATCAATTTTCTTCCTTCAAGACAAAAGATTTATATAGTATAAGTGTTGAGGCAACCCATCTTTTATCAATGTAATTAAGAGTCCAAAAGAAGCACTTAAGAAATCAAAGAAAATTTATTTGAAAAGTACCAGAGAGAAAATTTCTCTCTATGTTGAGGCTACTGATATAAATTGAAAACAACAGCTTTTCATCAGAGACTAAAAAATATATACATTATTAATATCCAATAATATGTAAACCAGTCAGGTGATTTCTCTAAAATTCATTTCTGAAGAATTGAATCAAACTCATCTGCTTCAGTCCTCATTTACATTTAACTTTATAAAGCTTTCCATTCTTGCTCCAGGATCTAGATATTGCTACTTAATAGAGGCCAGAATAACTTCTTATTTATGTCTTTTCTTAAGTTCTTCTGATAGATTTTTCAATGGGCCTGTATTTTTTTGCAGTGAAAACAAATTACCATAACCATGCCTCACATTTCCTGTTCCCTATCACATCCATCATACTGAAGGCAACAGCATTTTCCTTGGCTCACATTGGCCAAGTCCTTTGAGGGTCAAGGGTCTCCCTCTCCACAAGGACATCTGGGAGACAGCGTTGTCAACAGTCAACACTGGTAGTTATTAGATTTATTTATCCATCCATTCATGTGATAAATACTTATTGAGGACAGTTATGTGCCAGGCACCAGTTTAGGTTTTGGGGATAGAGAAGTGACCAAACCCGGCTCCCTGCTCTCTTCAACAGACAAAATATGTGTATGATAAAATATATCAGGTAAATATAAGTGCTGCAGGAAAAAAAGGCAAAATAAAGGAAATAGATATTTTCCCTCTGAAGGACTCAAAAAATTTCAGAATATGTTTGCTAATTCTCTCCTCATGTCATTTAAAACGGATGCTAACAACTTAGAATGTACAAACAGAGCAGATTTTGCTAATTGAATAAATGCCAAAGAGAAAAAAAAAAATGTTCCCAGGATACAAAAATATACAAAACCTCTTCCACCGACATCTAGTTTTCCAGTGCCACTGATTCTATCAACTGAAGTTAGACCCAAATATTTCAAGGCGTTTCGGAAACAGAGACAGAGTAACAACTTATGGCTCCTATGCAGACACAGATGTGAGGCAACAATGGGAGTTTTTGAAAATGAGAATTGTTGGCTGGGTTTCATTACTCTTATCTTTTCCTCCTTTGACATCTTTTTATATTGAAGAAAAGCCTTCTGAACAAAAAAAAGGGGGGAGGGAGAAAAAGAAAACCATTTTCCCTGTGACTCTTGCACTAAAACTAAAAGAAACTAGGATGAAATGAAGCCTGTGCTCCAAGTCCCTGTTCTAAGATAAAGCTTAAACACTTAAACACTTTAAATGGAAGACCAAGATTAGCAGAGTCCTCCCAAGAAGGGGTAGCTGGTAAGGCCTTCCTATTCATCAAAAAGCAACTCCAAATGTCTTTGATCTGCACAAGACCTGGTCACTGGGCTATAAAGCATATTAACCCATAAGGCAAGCACAAAAGAGCTACAAGGCACAAGAAAGCATCCCCTGGGCAAGCTGGCTTCCCTGTTCAGTTTCTATTGGGTTTCTACCTGATTTCTACATGGCCCCTGAGTGCAGCAGCTGTTACCTCTAGCTCCCTTTGCCCTAGAAAACAGTCAAGCACCAGGAAGCAAGACTGCCATTTTATAAACTTGAGAACATCATTTTAAATTGTTGATATATTATTGGGATATTAATGGTATTTACTTTACAGAGTTATTAAAAGCATAAAAGGAGCTTCTATTTGTAAAGTGCTTAAAATAGTGGCTTCTGCATAGTAAGTGGTATCGTGCTTGCTAAATAATGTAAGTAGATAAGTGAAATCAATCTGTAGTAATCGCCTTCTTTCTTTGGAAATTAAATGAAACATGATTCCTCCCTGTGGATAGCTTGTATGTTATCTTCATATCACTACAGCTGTTTTTTTCTCTTTTTTATTATTAATTATTTTTATTAACATATAATGTATTATTGACCCCAGGGGTATAGGTCTGTGAATCATCAGGCTTCAACACTTCACAGCACTCACCATAGCACATACCCTCCCCAATGTCCATAATGTAACCACCCTATTCCTCCCTCCCTCCCCACATCAACCCTCAGTTTGTTTCATGAGATTAAGAGTCTCTGGTGGTTTGTCTCCCTCCCGATCCCATCTTGTTTCATTTTTTCCCTCCCTACCCACTAAAACCCCACTCTGCCTCTCAAATTCCTTATATCAGGGAGACCATATGATAATTGTCTTTTTCTGATTGACTTATTTTGCTCAGTATGATACCCTCTAGTTCCATCCATGTCACTGCATATGGCAAGATTTCATTTCTTTTGATGGCTGCATAGTATTCCATTATACCACAGCTTCTTTATCCATTCATCACTACAGCTCTGTTTAACTAATGTATCTACATATACTTGGCTCTCATTTTGACCTAATGCCTTAGTTGCCAAAATGGAATCCATGTACTTCAGGGGGTCCACAAGACAATCCACTAAGTTAGGTAGAAAGAAAGTTTTAGCACTTCTCTTTTTATGTTTTTATCTAAAAGTAAGATAAAAAAATAGGCTTTTCTAATATATATTATACAAATTGACAGAATATCAAAGTATAAATTTTAAATAAATATGTATTTATTGGGAACATACACAAAAGTGTTTTACTGATGAAACCTTCTGAAGGTAAAAATCATCTACATATTCTCCCTTGTTTCAGGTCCATTGAAAGAATAAATGTAGCCATTTTACTTAAAAAAGCACAAAATATGGTACAAACTTTCCTGATGTGGACTTCATGAATCCCTGGAGGATCTATGGATGGAATTCAGGACCATGAGTCCTTGAAATCACATTTAAAAGTTTTATATGGATGTATATTTATGCATTTTAGCAGGCTTTAATATGATTTTCAAAAAGGCTGTGATTACCCGAAAATTAGTGAGAGAAACTTTTCAAAGTTCTGAAAGTCTACTTAAAGGCATGTATTTAAATACCTCCTTTTGAGATGTCTAAGTGCCTCAGTCAATTATGTGTCTGACCTCAGCTCAGGTCCTGATATCAGGGCCCTGGGATTGAGCCTGGCATGGAGATCCCTGCTCAGCTAGGATACTGCTTCTCCCTCTGTTTCTCCCACTGTTTTTCCCTCTGCACCCCCGGCCCTGTTCATGCTTTCTCTCTCTGTGTCTCAAATAGATAAGTAAAATGCTAAAAAACAAACAAACCAAAAACCTTCTTTAACTTAATTGGAGAATGAATTGTTTCTAAAGCATTAAAGTACTCCAGAAAAATGATTCCAGCATCATAGCTGTATAAGATATCTTCCTTTTTTTTCTCCCTTTTGTAACAACTAATTAGATATTCATTCTCAGACAAGAGTGCCTCTGTGGGAGTTGCAGAATTCAGCACCACAGCTAGGGGACCCAGGAGGAGGCTCACCCACCGTTACATCCTGTAACAGATGGTCAGACTCTGGTCAAGGCTGCAAAACCAACCGAGCCAGCGAGCCTGCCCTGCCAAGCTTATTCCCTCTGCCACAGAGAAGGGAAACCTGAAGAGTGCTGACTTGGGCAGATAGCCAAGAAGTCCAGCCTTCCTGAAGAGAGATTTCAGCACACCATTGGAAGAAATAATCATAATCATAATCATAATCATAATCATTTGATGCAGTAGAAAGGGTAAAAAGAATTTTGTGAGGTAGCCACCCCCACCTCCCAACCTTCCCACTGAAGATGACACAGAATGTACCTGAACTACCTGGACGCAAGCTCTCCTACAGAAAAAAAGAGTGGCGAATGAGTGCCTGACTACCCCATCTGTGCAGGAAGCAGCTGAAGAAAGCCATTGCTCTCCAGCAGCACCCAGAGTATTGAGGTGGGACTGCTATGACTTGGGGGGACAGGGAATATTGGGAAAGAAACAGATAAGAATATAAAGGGAATAAAAGGGATGCAGTTGGTGCTGACTACAGTCAGGATATCAGCGGGAAACTTGCCCAGAAGCTTGTGGGAGATCCTCACCCAAGGATCTCCCTACCAGATCTGTAGGTACCCCCAAAGCCCTGGGTGATAAACCCACACTTCCCCCTACTCTGCAGCCAGCTTTTTGTGCACACTGAGTGCAGTGGTGATAGCCTGTACAGTAAACTAAGTGCTATCAGAAAACCAGGTGAGAAGCAGGCAAAGAAATAACCACAAATTTGAAAGATGGTGCCACCTTCTGGAAAACAAAAGAGGGGTTTCCAGCAGCCCGCCTACTGAGTTGTAAGGATGAGGGAAGACATTTAACCTTAAGAACTCTGCCAAACAAGGGAACATGACAAGTGAGCAGGTGTATCCATACAAGGTCAGAGAAAACCCCAGATATGACAGAACTGGTGAACAGTATACCCCAGCTGAGGGCAAGTGGTACAAATTGGAGGAGGTGTCTGCTGCTTCAAATGGGAAAGCAGCAACATAGCACTACAAGGAACAGGAAGAATCAAGAAAACCTGTCAATACCAAAAGATAACAATAGTCCTCCAATAACTGAGTCCAAAGAAACAGAATTTTGTGACATAGTTGATAAAGAACTCAACAGAGCTGTTATGAGGAAATTCAATGAGCTATAAGAAAACTCAGAAAGACAGTTCAGTGAAATCAAGAAAAACTTTATGAACAAAATGAGAAACTTTAAAAGAGACTGAAATGATTAAAAAAAACAAAATGAAATTCTGGAGCTAAATAATTCAAGGAATTAAACGAAAAATGCAACAGAGAGCATCAACAGCAGAGGAGATTAAATGGATGACAGATAGGGATCTGGAGGACTTTGAAATAAATTAGGAACAAAGAAGAAAGAATGAAAAAGAGCAAAGAAGACTTACATGATCTATGACATTCTTTCAAACATACAAATATTAGAATGATCAGGATTCCAGAAGAAGAGGAAAAAAAAAAAAAAAAGAAGGCAGAAAGTTCATGTAACTAACAGCAGAGAACGTCCCATAATCGGGGAACCTGGATATCAAAGTTTACAGAGCTAATAGATCACGGTACTATCTCAATAAAAAGGACTTCCTTCAAGACACATTATAGTGAATCTGTAAAAAATCAAAGAAAAAGAAAGAATCCTAAAAGGAGCCAGAAGAAGAAAGATTGTAACTTTGGAAGGAATTCCATTAGGCTATCAGCAGAAACCCTACAAGCCAGAAGAGCATGGAATGGCCTATGTGAAGGGTTGAAAGAAAAAAATTGTCAGAAAACAAATCTCTATTCAGCAAAGCTATTCTTCAGATAGGAAGGAGAAATGAAAACTTTCCTAGGGGCGAAAAAAAAAGCTTAGAGTTTAAAATCACTAGACTCACCCTACAAGAAATGTTGAAAGGAATTTTTCAAGCTGAAATAAAAGGACACCCCTCAGTGACAGGAAAACATAAGAAAGTATACAACACATTGGTGAAGGTGAATATACAGTCAGATTTAGAAAACTCTAATTCTGTCATAGGATAGTATGTTAACTACTTAACCATACACACTACTAAAAATAACTACGACAACTATACTTTGTTAATGCATACACAATATAAAAAGAAGTAAATTGTGATCTCAAAAACATAAAATATGGTGGGAGGAGTAAAAGGGTAGGGTTTCTGTATGTAATTGAAATTTTTACTAGTTTAAAATACAGTTATATCTGTAAGATGGTTTATGTAAGCTTCATAGCTACCACAAAGCAAAGTCTAGAACAGATTCAGAAAAAATAAAGATGGAGGAAACAGAGTATACCACCATAGAAAATCACCCATTTATAAAGGTAGGCAGACAAAAAGGGGAAAAGAAACAATCAAAATACAAGCAATCAGAAATACAAGCAAAAAATAAGATGGCATTAGTAAGTCCTTACATACCAATAATTACTTTTAATGTAAATGGATTAGATCCACCAATCAAAAGACAAAGTAACTAGATGGATAAAAAAAAAAACAACAACAAGACTCAACTGCATGCTGCCTACAATAGACTCTTCAGTTTTAAGGACATGCATAGGCTCAAAGTGAAGGGATAGAAAAAGATATTCTATGCCAGTGGGAACCAGAAGAAAGTAGGGTAGCTACATTTTTATCAGAAAAAAAATAGACTTTAAGCCAAAAATGGCACAAGATACAAAGAAGGTCATTATATAATGATAAGGGGATCAATTCATAAAGAAAATATAACAGTCATAAAAACGTATGCAGCCAATGTCAGAGCACCTAAATATTAAACAAATACTAATAGATCTTAAGGCAGAAATAGACAATAATGTAGTGATAGTAGGGAACGTCAATATACCTCTTTCAACAATGGAGAGATCACACAGACAGAAAACCAACAAAGAAACTTGAACTTCACCCATAGATTAGACCAAATGGACCTGGCATTTATCCAACAGCAGCAGAATATACATTTCCCCCAAGTGCACATGGAATATTCTTCAGGATAGATCATATCACACACAAAAGAAAGTCTTAGCAAGTTTAATAAGATTGAAATCATACCAAATATCTTTTCCAAACACAATGGTATGAAAACTAGAAATTGACAAGGGGAAAGCCAGAAAAACACTGGCTTTAATATTATAAGAATGTGAAAACTAAACAACACAATCCCGAACAACCAATGGGTCAAAGATACCAAAACGGGGGTGGGAGGAAGAAAGGGGGGGAAGATACCAAAAGGGAAATAAAGAAATGTCTTAAAGCAAATGAAAATAGAAATACAAAATACCGATATCTGTTGGTTGCTGCAAAAGTAGTTCTAAGAAGAATGGTTATAGCAATAAATGTGGATTAAGAAAGCAAAACAATCTCAAATAAACAGCTTAAACGAACACCTCAAGGAACTAAAAAAAATAACGGGTTAAGTTTGATGTTAGCAGAAGACGAAAATAGAGAGTGGAAGTAAATGAACTAGAGACCAGAAAAACAATAGAAAAGGTCAACAAAACTAAAATTTGCTTTTTTCAAAAAGATAAACTAAACTGACAAAACTTTAACTAGATTACAAAAGAGACAAGACTCTAGCTAAATGAGAAATGAATAAGGAGACATTACAACTTTTACTACAGAAATATGTAGGATCATAAGACTTTAAATAGTTATATGCCAACAAATTGGATAACATAAAAGAAATGGATAAGTTCCTAAAACATGGAATCTACCAAGACTGAATCAAGAAGAAATAGAAACTCTGAACAGGCCAACAATGAGTAAGGGGATTGAATCATTGATCAAAAACCTCCCAAACACCGAAAAGTCCAGGCAGATGGCTTCTTTGGTGAAATCTACCAAACATTTAAAGAGGAATTAATACTGATATTTCTCAAACTTTTCCAAAAAAAAATCAAAGAGGAGGAAACACTTCCAAACTCATTTTATGAAGCAAGCACTACCCAGATACTAAAGCCAGATAAGGACACTATAAGAATGGAAAATTAGAAGTGAATACCCCTGATAAAAGTAGATGTAAAAATCCTCAACAACATATCCATTGAATCCAAAAGCACATTAAAAGGATTATACACCATGATCAAGTTGAATTTGGGAAGCAATGATGGTTCCGTCTATAATTATAAAAATCATATAATCCTCTTAATAGATACAGAAAAAACATTTGACAAAAGGCAACATTCTTTTATGAGAAAACCCTTTAGCAAATTGGGTACAGAAGGAATATATGTCAATATAATAAGAGCCACATAAAAGAAACACACAACTAATATCATACTCAATGGTGAAAGATTGGAAACTTTTCCTCTAAGTTCCAGAACAAGACAAGGGTACCCATCTAACCACTCTTATTCCATGTAGTACTGGAAGTCCTAGCTAGAGCAATTAGATAAGAAAATGAAATAAGATTCATCCAAATCAAAAAGGAAGAAGTAAAATTATCATTATTTGCAGATTATGCAATTTCATGCACAGATAATCCTAAATCCTCCACCAAAAACCTCAGTTCTCTAATGGGACCAAGAAAAGTAATTGATTTTTCCAATTGCTCAGCTTCTTTCTTATTGCAAGGATGGGAGTGAGAACTTCTAAGTAAGCTCTTCACTTGTGGAAGCTGAAACTGGACATCAAACCTGTGTTTTGCAACCCCCACTAACCTTAAAAAATCCTGCTCTCAAAACATCCTCAAATGTGCACTGCCCGCTATCACTGCCTCCCTCGAAGCCTTACCAGGCACAGACGCATCCCAGGATCATGCTACTGCAGAATGGCAAACGAAGGTACTTAGGAGGTTGTATATTCTGCTCAGTCCCAACTATCCTGAAAAGAACTCTTCTACACAGAGTCAAACCCTAGTCTGTGGGCAGAACTGTCCTGGCTATACACCATAATGGGGAGGACAAATGAACCCTTGTGCCTTTCAATCTAATTTTCAGTGACAAAACCCAACATGCTTACTGCTATCATAGTTCTTGAGGTTCCCTCACTTTAAACCCCTACACAGACCAGCAGCTCTAATTATATTTGGAGTTTAGATTTTTAGTAACATGGTTTTGAAGTTTGTGAGACAGAACTCTCCTGGTAGAAAAAAAAAATTAAAATAACATCAAAAATGTTTTAAACTGCCCGGGTCCAAGAAATGAGTGTTTTAGAAAGTGTTAGACTAAGATCTTGGGCATCAAGGTAACCATAATTTTGTCAGATACAACGAGGAATAAATAAATATAAAGAACCTTAATAGAACCTAAATAAGAGGTAAAAGAACGAAAAAAATATTGAAACATACACAAGATTGAATTAATTAAATGAATAATTCAGAAAGTAACAGTCATAAGAAGTCAGAGGAAAGGTTTATTGCTTCAATCTGGACGTGATCAGTAATACTAAACCATCTTCCAGTGTTGTTCCAAGTCTGACCCATAGCTTCTAGAAGACTAATCAAGAATGCAAGAGCAGGGGCACCTGAGTGGTTCAGAGGGTTAAGCCTCTGCCTTGGGCTCAGTTCATGATCCCAGGGTCCTGGGATTGAGCCCCACATCGGGCTCTCTGCTCAGCAAGGAGCCTGCTTCCCCCTCTCTCTCTGCCTGCCTCTCTGCCTACTTGTGACCTCCGTCTGTCAAATAAATAAATAAAATGTTTTTTAAAAAAAGAATGCAAGAGCATTCCAATGGGTAAAGGTGAGAAGTAACCCAGTTTTATTATTCTTTGTGTTCTCAAAGAACTTCAGACAAACTGGATATGTCAGTTCCATAATTGAGTCCAGGTCTATGTATATCGGGAGAGTCAGATGTGTGATGGAAACATCCATTCCATTCACCCAGACAGCCGGTGACAGGGGCACTACATTTTGTTCCCTGACTGTTGGCCAGCCACATAACTCATTACAGAATTCAGAAGCCTTGTGGTTTTATCTATATAAAGTTGTGCCTGTGTTGGAGGTGTTCACAGCTCTTATAAATTCATTTTCATTTGTATGCTAGGTAAATTGATTCGGGGAACTGCTTGGCAGAATCTGTTAGAGAAATCTTAGTCTATTTTACTACTGGAGAAATGTCACCACACTGAAGTCTTTGATGAGACCCAGAGCTTTTGCTTTATTACTTAATTTTTTAAATTAAATGTCCATAAATTTTTATTGCTAGCATTATTACAAGGTTGTGTTTGTCCCTTTATAGATATATGAATAATTCTGGCTCTGACTTTGGGGAAGGATCTCATTATCTTTATCCCTATGTGAAAGTTGAGATTTGAATTGGACGTAGGCCATGGGAAATTTTATTGCTTCCCTATCTCAAGATCCAGCCCAAATGTCACTCCACCTTCAAAATGCCCTGACTTATGACTCCATGAGTACTTTGCATATCCACCTATTGAATCACGCCTACTTTTTGCCTATTCACCTACTGAATCACACTTACTTCACTGTAACTGGTTTATAGGAGTAAATGCCCAAATTCCCTGTTAGACTATGAACACCTTGAGGATGGTCCTAACCTATTGCACCTCCAGGCCTAGTACTGTGTCTCAGAAACAGGAAGCACTCAGTCAATGTTAAATGAATACTCTTGAATGTGTTACTTCTGCTTATTTAATTAAATTGACCACACAGTTAGGTAGTCCTCCCATATCTTGGCTACACACACGACTGCAGTTAGCACAGAAATGGGTGAAGCAGGGCTGGGAATGAGCTAGCTGAGGCTGGCCAGCAGGAGGGGGTGGCATGGTTGGACTGAAACTCATTCCATGAAGTCACACTGGAGGCAGGAAGAGCCAGGACAATTATTTCTGGGCAGTACATCCACACTTTTATAGTTCTTTTCCTAATCTTTATATTTTCCAAATTTTCCATAGGAACCATCTTTCATTTTTATGATTGAACAAGGACCAGAAACCTGCATATTTTCATATAACATAAAATAAAATTTCTAAGGAACAAGCCTTATCATATGGTAACCACTCTAAAGTCCTGCCTGCCTCTATCATATCTTTTCTGTCATCTTAAACTTTTGTATGTGCATAACTAAAATAAGAATGTAACTTTTCAAGGTGACTATTTTGAGTGGGTAATATACGTTCATTATATGTTTCAACTAAGAAAATTGTTACAATATTTTATAATCACATGGTCTTGAAAAAAATTTGGAGATGCCCCTCTAACACATTTAAAACAGTAAGAGTGATGCAAAATAGTATTTAATTTAAAGTATGACATTGACTGTCGATGGCAGTATTCATTGAAGAAATTAAGATCTCAGGACAGTCCTAGAAAAATTTCCTCTTTGGGGGCTTCATGGCATCACTATAGTTGCCCAACGAGATGACTGTGTTCTCTGCCAAAGAATGTGCACATGTATTTTTCATCAGCATGCAACTATTAAGCTTAAGAAAGGATGGAATTATTTTACCTGTTATTTCCCTGGAAGACTGCCATTTTAGTTCCTTGCCAAAATCAAGGGAGACTACCTCATCTGAGCTAGGGATGGTTTTGAGATGGACATTTCAGCTACAAGACTCTGAGACTTAAAGTGGTCCCCCCACACCCCTTTATCCTTTACCCAAGGCAATGCTATGCAATACACAAATATTGTTCAGACTACTTCATAGACCATGACCAAAGTTGTCTTCCTTCCAAAAGCCTGAATAGTAGAACATTTGAGCTGGCATGGCTTGCTTGTCTTGGAGAGCAAACCCACTGGGGGTTCTTCGAATCCCTTAGCCAAAAGGTGGGAGAAAAACCAGATGATTACCAAAACAGAGGCCTCTTTTATGACTTCCCTGGGACAGAAATATTAGGTATGAGGAATAGTCAGTCATAACTACATTGTTTCAATGGGCAACACCCTTTAACCATAGCAATACAAACAACCCTGGATAGAAGGATTTTCTGCAGGAATTTTGTAACTATTACAGGTTTCACTGGTTGCAATACATATATGGCCATATTCTAGGAATGATGCCCCTTGGTATAAATGATAGGCAAGAGTCACAATTTACTGATGGTATTTGTTTCCACTAAGAAAGAAACGGAAATCTTCTGAAGGGTATTGGAGAGATTCAAGCCTATGGAGGGGAATTTTTCCTGAGGGTTTCAGAGTTCCCAGAACATCCCCATGGAGACAGACTTTAAAGGCATGTCAGTAGCAATTTACATGGATTGGTCATTTTTTAGTTCCTGTATTCTTAGTCTTTCTCAGAGTCCTGGGATTTCCACACTGTCCTCATCTATCTGTCTGTATAAAGTTAGGTAGTCTCACAAATACAGTATCATTTCCTTCAGGGAATAAAAATCTACTAACCCACTGACTTTTGCATCATTCTTCACAACTTAAGATCTTCCCTTACCTCTCTTTTTCAATTTAATTCCCTTAAAAGATGCAAATACAAAGATACATAATAATCTAAATATTATCAAAAGGGCAAAGTATGCCTTCAAAACTTTATTCCACAGAGACATAAAGCAAGGAAAGGGTAGGGGAAAGTGAGCATATTTCAGATTGAGGAGGTGGAGAAAAGATTCAGCTTAGATAAACAAATTAAGAAGAATCTGAATAAGTGGGTAAGATCTATAGTCAAGAAGCAAATTATTTTATAAATGTTTCTTATGACAGGTTGAATCCTATGCCACAAAGAAACTACCCCAATATGAATTAGGTCCAAATATAGTTTCACTTTTGAAAAGGCAAACATATACAGGTCTTTGAAAAATAGCAATTCATATAAATAATACTGACTCTCTGGGAGAAGTGAGGAGATGCTTCACTGGTCAAATCTGCAATCTAAAATATATACATACACAACTAATTTTTCATATAACACACTAATCTGGTAAATATTAAATCACTATATACTTGCCATAGTATGACTTTAGGATGTTATTAGCTGCTTATTAATTCAGTTGCTTA
Organism: Taxidea taxus jeffersonii; assembly: GCA_003697995.1. Taxonomy (NCBI): domain Eukaryota; kingdom Metazoa; phylum Chordata; class Mammalia; order Carnivora; family Mustelidae; genus Taxidea; species Taxidea taxus. Next base: position 175,888 of record ML102753.1, on the reverse strand, counting down.
GAAACAACAGACTGATTCTGCTGTATAGTTTTGGGCTTTAGCCATTCTGAGCAAAGTAATTTTAAGAGTTGCACTTACCCGTCAAAAAGTTACTGACTACTGCCCAGTGTTTTCATTGAAAATACTCTTACCACAACTTTCCAGTTTCTGATCAAGGTCAAGTCTAAACACGATTTAGCTCTTCTACCCATCTTCTCAAGACCCCAGGAACACAGGATTCCAGGAACTGGATTCTCCCAGGGTAATTTAATTCTGTCTTCTATTTAAAACACCCTTTCTTTCTTGGCAGTGGAGTCTGGTGGTGCTGGTGCATTTAAATAAAGTCTTCCAAAGGTGGGGAAAAAAAAAACACCTATCATTTTATAATGACTGGCTATGTTCTAATTCTTCTATTAAAAATGCTAAAAGTATTTATATACTACTGCCCTTTTTAAAAGATTTCTAAACTCACTGAACTATTCATGTGATACAAGTCTGTGTCAGCACTAACAAACCAGAGAGAGAAAGTGATTGATTATCCACTGAAATCAACCAGTGCGGCTAAGAAAAACCTTGTCTCCAAACCTTTCCAAAATGGTCCACCCACCAATGCTTACCTACCCAAAGCTCACGGACCATTTATGTGCCATTTCTAATCCCATATGTTACACACAAATCTTTTCTTTGAATTTTTATTTCAAGCATATTCCATCAGACACCATACTGCCTTTTTGGGTGTTGATTTTTGAAGAATTCAGTTACTAGGTTGCTTTCCAAGAGACATTTGCTAAAAAGCTGGCGAATTTCTGAATTGCATGTAAATCAAGCCATGGACTCCTGGCTGGAGGACACTTAGAAATGAAATGAACTTCCTTTGTAAAGACCAGATGTAAAGTCAAGCAAGAAGTCTCTGTATGAGGAGCTCACAATAATTTCAGCGATTTTGCACTTTCAAGCACAGATACTTCTTTTCTTAATTAAGGAAAAAATGTGGCTGGAAAGTTTCTGTAATTGGAGAGTAAAGACTATTTTCTTCCCTACAAGACTTTTCTTCATGCTGAGAGAGGGGAGTTGCAGAAAGAATTATCGAAGAACGGAACCGTAAATCTGAGGTCATCTAACACTGGCACCTGGTAAATGAGGAAACTAAGACCCAGAGTAATTGTTTTATAAACCTATGTAACAGCTTGGGAAAGGACCAAATGAGTCACTGGGGCCTGAAGGAAGTCTATGGAAGCTTTTAGCATGTGGTGCTGATATATCTGAACCTGAGTTGAGGGTAAGCCAACAGGAAAGTTTCTATCTCAAGGATAATTAATGGTATCTTTCAAGTCAAAATTAGTAAGAAAATATCAAGGAAATGAGAATGACAATATTTATGAAACATGGAAGACATCTCATTATACTCCTAGAATTGTTTACTTTCCAAATTTGCTCTAAACTCAAATGTCCAATAAGTTTTATAAAACATGTCCTTATTGCACACATAATATTTGTTAGAGAAAAATATATTGTGACAAACATAAAATTAAGAACTAGAGAGAAGAGATAAAGGGGAAAAGGCCTAAGGATAGATTCTCAGACTGGAATTTTAATTTTTTTTTTTAATTAGGAAATACTATGACCCCTGGTGGCGGCAATCCTAATGCAGGAAATGAGAGAAATAAATCCGCCTTGGGGAGCTTGATTTACAAAATTCAGTCATAAAATGATCGCCCACAGTTCTTGGTATGAAAAATTGTAGGGACAGTTACACGTTGTCTTGAGATGTCACATGTGTGCAAATCTTATCTTCCAAACAGGTTCAAGGTTTATAAGTATTAGGACTATATTCCCTACCTCTTATAAGGCCCTGTTTATACTTAATGTAACCCTAATTGACATGATAGATACTTAATTCCTATTGAGTTAAACGGAATTAAACCCAACTTATTGTTATTGATAAATACCAGCAAACTTGGAAAGCTATAATTTTAACCTAGAGAAAAACCCCCACAGATTTCCCCTCTCTACCATTCCCCACGCTCCCTGGACCCCACATTCAGCGTCATGCTTGCCACTTTACTTTTAGAATTCATTGATTGAGAACATTCAATGCATATATTCAGAAATCCTGGCTGAGAGACCAATGCCACCACACACCCCTCCTCTCCCTGCCCCCACCTTATGTGAAAAACACATGCCAGGAACTGATGGAATACTTTTAGGAGCATATTTGAAGGATAGATCAAGAGAAAATAATAAATTAAGATTTCCAAGGTACCTTTGAATTATGTTGGGGAAATACTTGGAAACATGTAGAAGCAAGCAAACAGCATGTGTGATGAGGGGATAAATTATTACTGGAGTAGAAAATTCTAAGAGCAATAGAAGACATCAGCCTGAGCTTTGCCGACTGCTGACATGTCTCCAGAACCACCAGGACGCCCACCTGACTCGCATGCTGTGAGGTCTGCTCATGTTCTTTGCTGAGGTTTTCCACGTCACCCCATGCACTCTATCATATTTCTATCTCCTCAGAATATTTTCTTCTTCTTCACGAGGGAAAGAGCTCTTTTTTCCCTCTGACTATTTAAATATTACATGCTCATTATTCAGAACGCATACCTTATGTACAAGTATTTGGAACCAAGATAGAACTGACCTAAATTACCACTGCCTTGATATAAATCAACACCGTTGTCATCATGGGTCTGTTGACCATTAGGATTTATTCTTCTGTGAATTATTTATTCTTAACCTTTGACCATTTTCATCGTCCTTTTCTTACCAGATTGTAAACACTATTTGTACAGTACTGCTATTAATCCCTTTTGTCAACTGCTTTGCAAATAGTTTTAGTAGTCTTGCTATATCAAAGTTTTTCTATTGGTAGTATTTATAGATATATAGTTTGTGCATTTGATATTTCTGCTATATAAAAAGCTCTTATATTTATAGAGTCAAATGTGTCTGTTCTTTCTTTTGTAGCCCCTGGGAGCCCTGTTGCTGGGAGGTTTTCTGGAACGCTGTCAAGCTGGGCATGATTATATTGACCACAAAAACTGGGAGAAGTCAAAGATTCTCAAGTTTCCCAGATGCATTAATATCTGTTGTTCCTGGATGGTAATGTAAATCTAAATCTAAATCTAAAATTGCAGGATATCACCAAAACTGGGCTATTTGTCTCCCGGCAAGACCCCACCTCCACCAAATGTGTCACTAACCGTTGTACACCCCATGGCATTCAAGGGACAGGGGAAAGGAAGACGTGCCCTGTGTGCATGTGGGCTGCAAGTGCCCCTCACTTTTGCTCCTTTCTGTATTTCTACCTAGACCGGAGCCCACCCACCTACTTGCGCTCTCTGCTATGACATCCCAGCGGTATTTGTACTTCAGATGTTCCAGAGCAAACTCTTAAACTCCCCAGCTTGGTCAACTTGCTCCACTCTCCATTCTTCTTTATCTCAAGAATAATAATAATAATTAAAAAAATAAAAATAATAAATATTTTAATATTTAATTTATTTAAATTTATTTAATTTATTTAAATAATATTTAATAAATAAAAATAATAAATATTAAGTAATAAAAATAATAATTTTATTTCATTCTGTCCCTCAGATCAAAAGCCTTCAACCCATCCTTGACTCCCTTATAGAATCTTCATGGCCCTTCCATCAAACAGATCCAAATCTTACCTCTTCACCCCCCATTACTGCTCAACCAGCCTGGTGGTAGAACTGGCTACTGTTGTTTTTGTTTTTTGGCTTTTTTAAAAGATTTTTTAATTTATTTGAGAGAGAGAGAGAGAGAGAGAAATACATGAGAGAGTCGGGGAGGAGCAGAGGGAAAGGAAACGAGAATTGAAAGCAGACTCCACACTAAGCACAGAGGCAGAGTGGGCTTTGATTCCACAGCTGAGAGATCAAGACCTGAGCCGAAACCAAGAGTCAGCTGAGCCACCCAGTTCCCAACTGGCTACAGTTCTTAAAAAACTGTATTCCTTTGCTCTTGACTATCATGAAATACCACCTTCATAACCCCCCCCCACACACATACATTTTGTTTGAAATAATCACATAAATGATCTCTCAAAATGATATTCTTTTCCACAGCTATTAAATATTACTAAATATTACTAAGAAAGACACTAATAGAGGATGAAACAAACACCCAATATGACAACATCTTTTTACTTCCAACTGCTTTTAAATTGGGGGTGTGTCCATGTAGAAAATGTGTGGATAAAAGTTATCCATTTCAAAAAACTTTCCCTAGAAATAATAAGTATATACCACTTAAAGAGATTTTATAGATCATTTGTTTAGATTTGTACATCATCTATTGATCCTTAGAGTTAAGATTTTAAATACTCCATTTAAGATGGAGTATTTAGATGATGTTTCTCTTCTTCTAAATATGTGATATATATGTGAATTCAATTCCCTTTTTATATGTGATTTAATTTATGTGAAAGCACATTATTTTATTCTAATATATTTTAGATATTTTATCATCTTGGTTATATCTACTAACTTTATCAATGACCATAAACAATATAGATAGCAAGCTATAATAATTGGATCTTATGGAGTATTCTTCAGATGTATTGTTTAAGGAGTTACTATTTCTCTAAATTATATTTTATAGAACTTTTGTTTTGGTTAACTTGTTAAAATTATTTCCCCCTTTTTATTTTTCTATGTCATGATGGAGTAGTATACTAAGAAAAGATGCATTTGACTGATGGCTAACTAAGAGGCTACCTGACATAGAAAAAATACAACCAGAAGCTCACTACAATGCTATCATCAAGGTCTAGAGATGAGGAGCCTGAGCCGGCAGACCCCCTGAAAATGGTGCATCAAATGAAGAATGAACAGTTGTATGACAGGGGTCCAGTGATTCCTGAGAGACCAGAGAAATGTCTTACAATACACTCTGAGATCCACACACACTATGTTCATTATTTCATAAAGTAAAAAAACACTGTTCTAAACACTCTGGATGTAATATAACCATTCTCTTTCATTTATTTGAATGGTAAATGACAGTATCAATAAATCATAAAATTAAAATAGCAGCCCTTTCTTATAAGTGCATTTCTATCTAAATGAAATCTACCATACTTCAGGGTCTACGTTCAGTACAATATTTTCACTCAGGCTCAGTCAACAGCCAGTACCATGTGTTTTGATGTTAAGATTCTGAAAGCATTCATTTTTCCCCCCAATTCCAATCCTATTTTATAAACTTAAAAAATATATTTCCTAGAAGTAAAGAGGAAGAATGTCAGAGATTTTTTTAAATTTGTGCTTTCCACTTAGTATTTGATTTTTCATAAGCAAGCCTCAAATGACTTTGTTTTCCTTTTGAAAACCTCACACTTCTAGGTGTCTTCACTGTAAACAGTAAGCAGGGGTAGAATTCACCAAGTAACCTAGCAACCATCCAAATTCCATCCACATTCCTGGCCTCTGCTCTGGTTCCACAGGCAAGAACCATTCAATCCAGGAACAGACAAGAAAGAGAGCTGAACTGTTTGGGACAATGCTAAAAAAATAAGCAGTGAGCAAAGCCTTATGCAACAGCATGGATTTGCTTTTTTACAGTCTCCCTGGGGTTTTTTATTTTAGTGAAAGGACCAAGATTTGGGTTCAACTGAAGAGGAAGAGAGTTGCCATGGACTGAGAGAAGAGCAAATTCAAGGAATAGAGACCATTAAAAGTGTGGCTTCCAACATGTTAAAGTCATAGTCCATAAACAGGTGTCTCTTTTGAGAGCAGGATTGGAGCAGGTGGTTGATTATCAGGTGAGGTGACAAGAGAAGTGGAGAAGAGGTAACATGAGTTTTGAAAGCTAGCCCACATCTCAAGACCTAATGAGGATGAACTGGCGAAGGAGATTGGAAAGGGCCAGTGATGAGCAAGGGGCACACCAAAGCCACTTCAGTTAGGTAAAAGGGAGTGTGATCACCGATGCCAAGTTCTGTTCCTAGGTAGGCAAGATGGCAACAAAATGGCAGCTAGCCCTGGCAACATGGGAATCCTTGGGGACACTGACAAGAGGTACTTCAGAGCAGTGCTGGGACAAAGCATAACGAGAAGCTGGAAGTGGCTTTCTGTGAGTGGCGGGCTTCCCATGAGTGGTGGGACTGATAATAAATAGCATAATGGTGCATCTCTATATGGCACTGCCTTAACCTTTGTGATTTGGAGCCAAACGTTTAAAATCAAAATGCTAAACTCTATGATCTTTATAACTTCCATCAGAACATTATTCTACTCTTGGGACGCCTGGGTGGCTCAGTTGGTTAATCAGCTGCCTTCGGCTCAGGTCATGATCCCAGTGTCCTGGGATCGAGTCCCACATCGGGCTCCTTGCTTGGCAGGGAGCCTGCTTCTCCCTCTGCCTCTGCCTGCAACTCTGTCTGCCTGTGCTCGCTCTCTCTCTCTCTCTCTCTGACAAATAAATAAATAAAATCTAAAAAAAAAAAAAAAGATTAAAAAAAAAAAAAAGAACATTATTCTACTCTATAACCCCTCCTTAACTAAATACACTTTTCTGGGGACGCCTGGGTGGCTCAGTTGGTTAAGCGGCTGCCTTCGGCTCAGGTCATGATCCCAGCCTCCTGGGATCGAGTCCCACATCGGGTTCCTTGCTCGGCAGGGGGCCTACTTCTCCCTCTGCCTCTGCCTGCCTCTCTCTGCCTGTGCTCGCTCCTGCTCTCTCTCTGACAAATAAATAAATAAAATCTTTAAATACACTTTTCTGAAGTTAACTTTATTTTCTTCTTTTTATTTCTTTCAATTTTTGGTCTCTCTTTTTCAGTAGCCAAGTAGAAGAACACCTACTATTAGTAAGTCTATCAGGAAATATAATTTAATGTTAGTAACCCAAAAAGTTACATGGAAAATGGAAAATTTTAAACTTTTGAAATGGAAATGAACTTGTAATTTCTAGTCAGGCCATTTTCTAGAATATCGTAAAATACATGCCCCCCCTTGCATTTAATGTTATTTAACATTGTTATCTTTGCTTATTTTTTTCAGATTGGGAGGCAGATAATTTTTTTGTTAAGCAAATCATCTGCCTACTTTGTAGGACTGCTCTTTAATATAATCTACTGAAATATGTGACTGAGTGCCTCAGGAAATCTGTTAAAAATAAGTAAACAGGGGGAGAAGTCAAGATGGCAGAGAAGTAGCAGGCTGAGAAGACATCAGGTAGCAGGAGATCAGCTAGATAGCTTATCAAACCATTCTGAACACCTACAAATCCAAAAGAAGATCGAACAGAAGAGCAACAATTCTAGAAACAGAAAATCAACCACTTTCTGAAAGGTAGGACCAGCGATGAAGGGAATCCAAAGCGACAGGAAGATAGACCGCAAGGGGAGGAGCCAGCTCCCGGCAAGCGGCGGAGCAACGGAGCACAAAATCAGGACTTTTAAAAGTCTGCTCCACCGAGGGACATCACCCCAGAGGCTAAACTGGGGTGAAGCCCACACGGGGACAGCGTGGCCTCAGGTACCACAGGGTCACAGAAGGATCAGGGGTGTATGAGTGTCACAGAGCTCACAGGTATTAGAGTGGGGAAGCTGGCTATGGAGACAGAGCTGAGGAGTGAGCTCTCAAGTTTACCTTGAACCGTAATCTGTGGCATAGGCCGGTGCTCTGTGCGTGGGGTCCCCACAAGATCCGGGGAAACTCCGACCTGGAAGAGCTCAGGGATCTGTGAGGTTCAGAGACTCCAGGCGGAGCTGTGTGCCAGAGATAGAGACACTTGGTCACAGGATGGGTGAGCTCGGAGCACAGCCAGAAGCCGGGGAGATGGGAGTGATTGAGTGCTTTTCTCTGCAGGTGTACTGAAGAGTGGGGCCCTGAGCTCTCGGCTCCTCCGGGCTAGAGATTGGGAGGCCACCATTTTCATTCTTATCCTCCAGAACTCTAGGGAAAGCATTTAGGGAACAAAAGCTCCCGAAAGTGAACCCAAGTGGATTACTTAGACTGGCCCTGGTAAGGGCGGTGCAATTTCATCTGGGGCAGAGACACGTGAGAATCACTACAACAGGCCCCTCCCACAGAAGATCAACAAGAAATCTAGGGGCGCCTGGGTGGCGCAGTGGGTTAAAGCCTCTGCCTTCGGCTCAGGTCATGATCCCAGTGTCCTGGGATCAAGCCCCGCATCGGGCTCTCTGCTCAGCAAGGAGCCTGCTTCCTCCTCTCTCTCTGCCTGTCTCTCTGCCTACTTGTGAACTCTCTCTGTCAAATAAATAAATAAAATCTTAAAAAAAGAAATCTAGCCAAGCCCAAGTTTACTTACCAAGGAGAACAGTGGAATTCCAGAGGAGGAGAAAGCAAAGCATGGAATTCATGGCTATCTCCCCATGAATCTTTAGTCTTGCAAAGTTAATTAATTTTTAAAATTTATTTTCTTTTCCTATTTTTTAAACTTTTACCCTTTCCTTTTTAACATATTTTAACTAGTTTATCTGAATACCTTTCATTAAGAAAATCTTTTTTGAACCTTCATTATTATAGTCATATTTTATCCTTCATTGTATCTAACTTTATTTTTTGTATACACATAGGGTTTTTTCTTCTAAAAAATTTGGGGTACAACTTCTTCTAATAGATCAAAATACACCCTAAATCTAGACCTAAATACACCAGGCTCAATCTAGTCTCCAGCCCAAGCAAATTCTCTCCACATTCTTTTTCTTTATACTCCCAACCAACTTACCTTATCAACTCCTTTGTTAGAAAATTTAAAAAAATTTTTTTCATCTTTATACTCATATTCCATCCCTTCATTGTGTTTACCTATATATATGTTGTTCATTCTTTAAAATTTGGGGAGGTAATTTCTTCTAAGAGACCAAAATACTCCAAAAATTAAGTGGGTGACCCTGTTCTAGTCACCAGTCTAATATACATATATATATATATATACACACACACATATATATAAAAGTCTAATCTTATATATAATATATAATTATATTTATATATAATATAAAAATATTATATATAATTTATATATATAAACTATATATAATTACAAATAATATATATAATATTATATATGTAATTAGACTAATATATATATATTAGACTGGTGACTAGAACAAGGTCACCCACTTAATTATATATATACATATGTATATACATATATATATATATACTTTTTTATATTTTTCTTTATTTGTTTTCTTTTTTAAAAACTTTTTTTTCTGAACTTCTTTTTATCCCCTTTCTGCCCCCACCATTTGGGTTCTTCTGATCTGGTTAAAGCACATTTTCCTGGGGTCTTTGCCACCCTTTTAGTATTTCATTTGCTCCTTCATATATTCTTATCTGGACAAAATGACAAGGTGGAAAAACTCACCACAAAAAAAAAGAACAAGAGGCAGTACTGAAGGCTAGGGACCTAATCAATACAGACATTGGTAATATGTCAGATCTAGAGTTCAGAATGATGATTCTCAAGGTTCTAGCCAGGCTCGAAAAACCATGGAAGATATTAGAGAAACACTGTTGGGAGAAATAAAAGCCCTTTCTGGAGAAAAAAAGAACTAAAATCTAATCAAGTTGAAATCAAAAAAGCTATTAATGATGTGCAAACAAAAATGGAGGCTCTTACTGCTAGGATAAATGAGGAAGAAGAAAGAAATACTGATATAGAAGACCAAATGACAGAGAATAAAGAAGCTGAGCAAAAGAGAAAGACAACTATTCACGAGGGGAGAATTCAAGAGATAAGTGATGCCATAAGATGAAACAACATTAGAATAATTGGTATTCCAGAAAAAGAAGAAAGAGAGAGGAGAGCAGAAGGTATATTGGAGAGAATTATTGTAGAGAATTTCCCTAATATGGCAAAGGGAACAAGCATCAAAATCCAGGAGGTGCAGAGAATCCCCCTCAAAATCAGTAAGAATAGGTGCACACCCAGTCATCTAATAGTAAAATTTACAAGTCTTAGCGACAAAGAAAGTCCTGAAAGCAGCCTGGAACAAGAAGCCTGTAACTTACAATGGTAAAAATATTAGATTGGCAGGAGACTTATCCACAGAGACCTGGCAGGCCAGAAAGAACTGGCATGATATATTTAGAGCACTAAATGAGAAAAACATGCAGCCAAGAATACTATATCCAGCTAGGTTATCATTGAAAATAGAAGGAGACATAAAAAGCTTCCAGGACAAACAAAAACTGAAAGAATTTGCAAACACCAAACCAGCCCTATGAGAAATATTGAAAGGGGTCCTCTAAGCAAAGAGAGACCCTAAAAGTAGTAGATCAGAAAGGAATAGAGACAATATACAGTAACTGTCACCTTACAGGCATTACAATGGCACTAAATTCATGTCTCTCAATAGTTACCCTGAAAGTAAATGGGCTAAATGCCCCAATCAAAAGACACAGGGTTTCAGAATGGATAAAAAAACAAAAGCCATCAATATGCTGCCTACAAGAAACTCATTTTAGACCTGAAGACACCTCCAGACTGAAAGTGAAGGGGTGGAAAACAATTTACCATGCTAATGGACATCAGAAGAAAGCTGGGGTGGCAATCCTTATATCAGATCAATTCAATTTTAAGCCAAAGACTATAATAAGAGATGAGGAAGGACACTACATCATACTCAAAGGGTCTGTCCAACAAGAAGATCTAACAATTTTAAATATCTATGCCCCTAACATGGGAGCAGCCAACTATATAAACCAATTAATAACAAAACAAAAGAAACACATCGACAATAATACAATAATAGTAGGGGACTTTAACACTCCCCTCACTTAAATGGGCAGATCATCCAAGCAAAAGATCAACAAGGAAATAAAGGTCTTAAATGACACACCGGAGCAGATGGACATCACAGATATATTCAGAACATTCCATCCCAAAGCAACAAAATACACATTCTTCTCTAGTCCACATGGAACATTCTCCAGAATAGATCACATCCTGAGTCACAAATCAGGTCTCAACTGGTACCAAAAGATTGGGATCATTCCCCGCATATTTTTAGACCACAATGCTCTGAAGCTAGAACTCAATCACAAGAGGAAATTTGGAAAGAACCCAAATACATAGAGACTAAACAGCATCCTTCTAAAGAATGAATGGGTCAACCAGGAAATTAAAGAAGAATTGAAAAAAACCATGGAAACAAATGATAATGAAAACACAACGGTCCAAAATCTGTGGGACACAGCAAAGGCAGTCCTGAGAGGAAAATATATAGCAATACAAACCTTTCTCAAGAAACAAGAAAGGTCTCAAATATACAACTTTAACCCTACACCTAAAGGAGCTGGAGAAAGAACAACAAATAAAGTCTAAACCCAGCAGGAGAAGAGAAATAATAAAGATCAGAGCAGAAATCAATGAAATAGAAACCAAAAAAACAATAGAACAAATCAATGAAACTAGGAGCTGGTTCCTTGAAAGAATTAATAAGACTGATAAACCCCTGGCCAGACTTATCAAAAAGGAAAGAGAAAGGACCCAAATAAATAAAATCATGAATGAAAGAGGAGAGATCACAACTAACACCAAAGATATACAAACAATGATAAGAACATATTATGAACAACTCTATGCCAACAAATCTGACAATCTGGAAGAAATGGATGCATTCCTTGAGACTATATAAACTACCACAACTGAACCAGGAAGAAATAGAAAACCTGAACAGACCCATAGCCAGTAAGGAGATTGAAGCAGTCATCAAAAATCTCCAAACAAACAAAAGTCCAGGGCCAGACGGCTTCCCAGGGGAATTCTACCAAACATTAAAGAAGAATTAATTCCTATTTTCCTGAAACTGTTCCAAAAAACAGAAATGGAAGGAAAACTTCCAAACTCATTTAATGAGGCCAGCATCACCTTGATCCCAAAACCAGACATGGATCCCATCAAAAAAGAGAATTACAGACCAATGCCCTTGATGAACACAGATGCGAAAATTCTCACCAAAATACTAGCCAATAGGATCCAACAGTACATTAAAAGGATTATTCACCACGACCAAGTGGGATTTATTCAGGCCTGCAAGGTTGGTTCAACATCCACAAATCAATCAATGTGATACAGTACATTAATAAAAGGAAGAGTAAGAACCATAGGATACTCTCAATAGATGCTGAAAGAGCATTTGACAAAGTACAGCATCCCTCCCTGATCAAAACTCTTCAAAGTGTAGGGATAGAGGGGCACATACCACAATATTATCAAAGCCATCTATGAAAAACCCACCGCAAATATCATTCTCAATGGAGAAAAACTGAGAGCTTTTCCGCTAAGGTCTGGAACACGACAGGATGCCCATTATCACTACTGCTATTCAACATAGTACTAGAAGTCCTGGCCTCAGCAATCAGACAACAAAAAGAAATTAAAGGCATCCAAATCAGCAAAGAAGAAGTCAAACTATCACTCTTTGCAGATGATATGATACTATATGTGGAAAACCCAAAGGACTCCACTCCAAATCTGCTAGAACTTGTACAGGAATTCAGTAAACTGTCAGGAAATAAAATCAATGCACAGAAATCAGTTGCATTTCTTTACAGCAACAACAAGACAGAAGAAAAAGAAATTAAGGAGTCAATCCCCTTTACAATTGCACCCAAAACCGTAAGATACCGAGGAATAAAACTAACCAAAGAGGCAAAGAATCTATACTCAGAAAACTATAAAGTACTCATGAAAGAAATTGAAGAAGACACAAGGAAATGGGAAAATGTTCCATGCTCATGTATTGAAAGAACAAATATTGTGAAAAAGTCTATGCTACCTAAAGCGATCTACACATCTAATGCAATCCCTATCAAAATCCCAACCATTTTTTTTTCAAAGAAATGGAACAAATAATCCTAAAATTTATATGGAACCAGAAAAGAACTTGAATAGCCAAAGGATTATTGAAAAAGAAAGCCAAAGTTGGTGGCATCACAATTCCAGACTTCAAGCTCTATTACAAAGCTGTCATCATCAAGACAGTATGGTACTGACACAAAAACAGACACATAAATCAATGGAACAGAATAGAGAGCCCAGAAATATATCCTCAACTCTATGGTCAACTAATCTTCAACAAAGCAGGAAAGGATGTCCAATGGAAAAAAGACAGCCTCTTCAACAAATGGTGTTGGGAAAATTGGACTGCCACATGCAGAAAAATGAAATTGGACCATTTCCTTACACCACACACGAAAATAGACTCAAAATGGATGAAGGACCTCAATGTGAGAAAGGAATCCATCAAAATCCTTGAGGAGAACACAGGCAGCAACCTCTTCCACCTCAGCCGCAGCAACTTCTTCCTAGGAACAACGCCAAAGGCAAGGGAAGCAAGGGAAGCAAGGGAAAAAATGAACTATTGGGACTTCATCAAGAGCAAAAGCTTTTGCACAGCAGTGGAAACAGTTAACAAAACCAAAAGACAACTGACAGAATGGGAGAAGATATTTGCAAATGACATATCAGATAAAGGGCTAGTATCCAAAATCTATAAAGAACTTATCAAACTCAATACCCAAAGAACAAATAATCCAATCAAGAAATGGGCAGAGGACATGAACAGACATTTCTGCAAAGAAGACATCCAGATGGCCAAAAGACACATGAAAAAGTGTTCCACATCAATGGGCATCAGGGAAATACAAATCAAAACCACAATGAGATACCACCTCACACCAGTCAGAACAGCTAAAATTAACATGTCACGAAACGACAGATACTGGTGAGGATGCGGAGAAGGGGGAACCCTCCTGCACTGATGGTGGGAATGCAAGCTGGTGCAACCACTCTGGAAAACAGCATGGAGGTTCCTCAAAAAGTTGAAAATAGAGCTACCTTACAATCCAGCAATTGCACTACTGGGTATTTACCCTAAAGATACAAATGTAGTGATCCGAAGGGGTATGTGCACCCGAATGTTTATAGCAGCAATGTCCACAATAGCCAAACTATGGAGAGAACCTAGATGTCCCTCAACAGATGAATGGATAAAGGAGATGTGGTATATATATACTATGCATCCATCAAAAGAAATGAAATCTTGCCATTTGCTACAATGTGGATGGAACTGGAGGGTATTATGCTTAGCAAAATAAGTCAATCGAAAAAAGAGAACTATCATATGATCTTCCTGATATGAGGAAGTGGAGATGCAATGGGGGTGTGTGTGGTTAGGGGGGTAAGAAAAGAATAAATGAAACAAGATGGGATTGGGAGGGAGACAAACCAAAAGAGATTCTTAATGTCACAAAACAAACTGAGGGGGGTCGGGGGGAGGGGTGTAGGGAAAGGGTGGTGGGGTTATGGACATTAGGGAGGGTATGTGCTATGGTGAGTGCTGTGAAGTGTGTAAACCTGGTGATTCATAGACCTGTACCCCTGGGGCATATTACATTATATGTTCATAAAAAAACTTTTTTAAATTTGAAAAAAAATAAACATGGGGTGCCTGGGTGGCTCAGTCATTAAGTGTCTGCCTTTGGCTCAGGTCATTATCCCAAGGTCCTGGGAACGAGCCCCACATCAGGTTCCCTGCTCCGTAGGAAGCCTGCTTCCCCCTCTCCCTCTGCTGCTCCTCCTGCTTGTATTCCCTCTCTCACTGTCTCTCTCTCTCTGTCAAATAAATAAATAAGATCTTTTTAAAAAAATGAATAAGCAAAGAACTAGCTATTTCTTTAATTTGTTCCAAGCTTGAGTGAAATTTTCACTGTGACTGAGGGATGAGTATCAGATTTTCTCAGTTGAAGACATGTCACAAATGTTATCTTTTATGTCCCTTGTTGAGAGATAAAATCCTATCAAACCTTTTGTAGAACCTTCAAATCCTTGAAAACCATGCCAAAATATAGGTGCACAATGAAATGAAATAAAATCTTTCTAAGTTGGGTCCCCAGTGCATCCAAGGAGAAGGAGCAGGGAGGCTGGGAAGGAGGTTCCCCCCCAGCCTCTGTGTGCCCTTGCCTCTTAGCTGCCATTCCAGCAGCAAACAGTGGCTCACAGGAATAGAATCCCTCCAGGCTCTGGCGAGAGGAGCCCTTGAGGAAACAGAGCCCAGAGCCAGGGTGATGGGCTGGAATTCATTTGCTCATCAGCCTCAGAACATTGGAGCCACAAAGACCAGCCATATGGCTGTCTAGGGGTAGCTTTTGGTGCCCCCTTCAATCCAACGCTCTTTAATATGTATTCACGTTTTGTTTGCACAAGATACAAACCATCTCTCTCTTTCCTTAATCACTCAAAGCAATTTCACTGGCTACAGACTTCACACCCCATCCTACAAAATAGAAGCCCTAAAATTATAACCCCATCCTCAAGAAGGTGCTTTAGGAATACTGGGATAATGCATGCTTCTGTCATGACTGGGACTAATGCATGCTTCTGTCATGACTAGAGCATGGCCCTGCCATTTCCTTCTGTTTTTAATTAGTAGCCTTTATTTTCAAAGTTTTAGGTTTACTGAGAAATTGAGCAGGAGGTACAATGTGTTTCTGTATACCCCCTCTCTGTTACCCCCACCACCGCCCCACACAGTTTCTCCTAATATTATCTTGCTTCGGTGTGGCATGTTCAATATAACTATTGAACCAATGCTGAAAAATTATTAACCAAGGTCCATAGTTTACATTAGGGTTCCTCCATGTGTCACACAGGTCTGTGGGTTTTGACAAATGCATAAAGTCATGTATCTATCATTACAGTATTCCACAGGATGGTTTCACTATTCTAAAAATGAATGGCTCTCCCTTTTCTTTTTGAAGTAGGTTACCCAAATATCCCTTACCAAAGTAACCTCCTCATCACATCTTCAATGATGTGCCATGACCTGGAAGGTGAGGTGTCTTAATGTCTTTACAGAGGGCTGGCTGGTCCATAGTAGTCAGACACTCGCTATGGGGATGGCCAAATTGCCAGGTTCCACTTCTATCTTGCCAAGATAGAACTTCAAAAATTACGACTAACAAGTGAGAAGGTGATTATATGCATCTCGTGTTCATATCCAAGTTTAGACAGGGGCAGAAACGATGAAGTACAATACCCAGTGAAGAGTTCCCAGCATGCTAAATTCACAGAAACACAGAAGACAGAAAAAGAGGCAAAGCCATCCTCAAGGCCAGGTTAAGTTACATACCTAATTCTGGTTTCCTTTTGCCATGTTCTCTTGAAGGAGAGTGAGTTTCCTCCTGGAGCAAGGTCAAGGTTCCTTTTTATGTAAAGAGGCTTCTGTTCTAGTCATTGGCTACAATTGTATTCAGGCCCTGAGTTCGCTTTTTGGAAGAGGTGTAGGCCTAAAAAGAACAGAAGGATGGATCAGCAGGTCAAAGGGTACAGAGAGTTCCCCAGATTACTTGAGCCTGAATTACTCTGTGTCTCGAATTTTTGAGTATCACACTTCCAGGAAAACTTAGGGAGAAAAGTGCACTGAAATGCTTGAGTTGGGAAAGATCAATAAAACACAAGCTTTGAAGATCGATGCCAAATTAGCAGCATGGAGGAGAAACGGTGCATTGTAGCAGAAAAGCAGGACATTTAGAAGCAGAGCTGAATTCAAATCCAGCCCCAGTCTGTAGCTGTATGCCCTTGCCCAGCTAACTAAACCTCAAGATCTCCAAATTTTTTCACGTAGAAAATGAAGAAAATAATCGTTTTGGTAATTAAGTTAGGTCAACTTCATGGAGGGTTTAATTCCCAGTGGGTTAGGACAAAAATTTTAACCACTCTTTCTTTTTGTACCATGTAGCCTATTAAGTAAGTTTATGTTTTTTAATTGCAGCCCTTTTCTTTCTATAGAAAAGCTTCATCATTATATTATCTGTTTCCTAGCACAGTAGGCTTTGTGTTGGCTGATTGTTCATTGTGGCTTGATGAAAAATGCCTTCACATTTTTAATTCGCTTGAATTATTCTATTACTATGAATAGACAGTCTGGAGAAAAATAACGATTTGTCTCCCATTAGCAGAAATGAGTTTCACATCACAAACTTAAATTATCTGTTGAACTTCTTTTCAAGAATGGCCTTTAAAAAAAAAACAAAACGATGATAGCATGAGTACAGTAAGATTTTCTAAGCCAACAAGACAGAGGATTTAGAATATAGATGATTATACTTTTGGAGAAAGTAAGCAAGCAGCAAAGTTTCTTTTCAGCCAGTTTGCCTTGCTGGAAGGAAGGAGCTTGGCCTTACTTACACACAAAGGCAGCCCTGCAGGGGGACGTGTGTGACATGGCAAAGTCTCTCCGAGGTACAGATAAGCATAGGCATAAGTTTGGAGCCCATTTTAAAATAAATTATTATTTATTTTTCACCCCCTTCGTCCTCTCAGGAATTGTTGCTGACTTTATTTCCCACATCTACAATAGACTTTAGAAAAAGGTTAGGAGACCCTGAGGAACCTTCAGATCAACCAAAATTTTTCTTCAGGTAGCAGCAAAAGCTTTATATAAAACCAGCAAGCAAAAACAGTTTGGAGGAAAACATTTATTACACATTGGCCAGTGAGCTCAAAAACAGTAAAATGCCTTTTTAACCATTATCCTGAGTTTAATCAAAGCCTGTTTTAAACTCTCTGTTTTTAATCTACCTCTCATGTTATTGTTTGTCATTAATGTGTTATTTATGAACCCCTGTGTAGGAAAACCGTGGTCTCTCTTGTGTGGTTCTCTTTAACTCACATGCTGCTACCACAACTCACCACACTTCTGACACTGGGTGTTAGGAGTTGTCCTTACAACAAGCAATTTGGTGACCAGATGGGGTTCCTCCAATTTAACTCAATTCTGACACTAACTAACTGGTGATGGCGTCTGATCCTACAGGTTAAGGGATTGGTCCCACGAGACTGTCCACATTTAATTTTCCACTCTAAGTGATAGGTCCCCAGCTTCCCCACAAGTTCTGTCTGACATGTTTACAAATCAGAGATTTCCATAACCTCCACCCTCCTTGGATTTGATTATTTGCCAGAATATCTCACAGAACTTAAGGCAACACTTACTTACATTTTTCAGTTTATTAAATGATATAACAGATGAAGAACCAGATGAAGAGATACATAGAGTGATGTCTGTGAGGGTCCCAAGTGTAGGAGTGTCTGTCCCTGCAGATTTGGGTGCATCACACTCCTGTGTTCACAACCCAGAAGCTCTCCAAACCCCTGTTGTTGGGAGATGCGGAGGCTTCCCGATGGAAACATGATCAATTACTAACTCATGTCTAGCCTCCCTCCCTCTGGAGAATGGGGGACATGGGGCTCAAAATTCCAACCTTGTGGTTAGGCTTGGTCTTTCCGGTGAGCAGTCCCAATCCAGGAGCCCACCAAGAGTGAGCTCATTAGAGCAAAAGACACTATTATCATCTAGGATATTCCAAGGGATTTAGGAGCTCTGTGTCAGGAATCAGAGTCAAAAACCAAATATTAGAACAAAAGATGCTCTTAGTACTCTCATCTCTTAAGAAATTACAGGGTTTCAGGAGCTCTGTGCCAGGAACTGGGGAGAGAGACCAACATATATACTTCTTACTATCTCACAGTCCCAAATCAGACATCTTTCTGTACATGGACAAATACTACCTGCAAATTAACGTATCACTAGTTGGCCCATGGGCCTAGCTAAATCAATTATTTCAGATTTTTCTGGTGGTCATTCTTGTTTTTCTAACTTTAATTGCTCCTAACAAAAACTACTAATAATGGAAATGAGAACTGAAGACATAGTACAACTAGATGAGAGACATCACCACCGAGCCACTAAATCAATGCTTCTCTTCCTTAGTTCAAATGTGGTGACTGACTGCCATGGTTACTGAGAGAGAGAAAGACTGCAAGTAGGTAGGAGTTCATGCCAGAGAACATGTTTGTTTTGTTTCCTAACTCTTGTTAGAATTCAATCCTTGCTCCAACATTGGCACATGAAAAAGAAACATTTATCATTCAATAAGTAAATAATAACTGAGTGCTGATTATATATCAAAACCATTGAAGGTACTGAGGATGCAACAGTGAACAAAACAGAAAAGGTCTCTGTCTTCAGGGGGCTTATATTCTAATGTAACCTGGAGAAAAAAAATTAACACATAAATGTAAAACATATTTCAGAGAATGGAAAAATCTAAGAAGACAGGTAAAGAAGGGGAATGGATAAAAAGTGATGGAATGGGGGCACTCGGGTGGCTCAGTGGGTTAAAGCCGCTGCCTTCGGCTCAGGTCATGATCCCAGGATCCTGAGATCGAGTCCCACATCGGGCTCTCTGCTCAGCAGGGAGCCTGCTTCCTCCTCTCTCTCTCTGCCTGCCTCTCTGACTACTTGTGATCTCTGTCTGTCAAATAAATAAATAAAAATCTTTAATAAATAAATAAATAAACAAATAAATAAAAGATATTAAAAAAAAGTGATGGAATGTACTATTTTAGGTAAGGTGACAGAGAAGACTCTGGAATAAGAGATCTTTGCAAAAAGCCTGAATGAGTGAAGGAGTGAGTTATGTGCATATATGAGGGAGGAGCATTCCAGGCTGAGGACAGACAGGCTGTGGTAGGAACATGCATGGGGTATCAACCACCTGAAAGGCTAATATAGCTTAGCTAAAGAGAACAAGAAGAGTGAACAAGAGGAAGATATTGTGATCTGTGGTAAAGAGTTCTGATTCTACTCCGATTAAGATAGAAAGCTTTGCACGAGTTCAAGGAGGAAGTGTCTTGTTCTGATTTTGAATTTAGAAAGTTGATCTTGCCATTATGTGGAGAATGGACCATGGAGAAGCTAAAGGGAAGCTGGGCAGCCAGGTGGAGGCTTTTGCAATATTGTCTGTAGTAGGTACTGATGGCTGGGACAGAGTGATGACAGCAATAAAGGTGGTTAGAGAGAAAATTGGGCCAGGAAGTTAAGAGTCAAGGATGACTCCAACTTGGGGGCCAGAACAATTAGAAAAATAGAGTTGCCCTTACTAAAATGGGGAATGTGGGCAGAAAACAAGTTTGTGTGTTGGGGAAATAAGACTTCAGTTTGGGACTTGTCACACTTGGTTATTTTATTGGACAGCTGAATGGAATCAAGCAGTCACTTTGCTTCACAAGCCAGATGTTGAATAGAGCAGATTTAGATATGTACATTTTAGACACATCCACATATTGGCAGAATTTAAAGCCATGTGTCTCCCTGAGGTCATCCAGGGGGTGAGTATTGATAGGGATAGCAACAGCCTTAAGACAGAGGATAAGACTTCTTTTTTGTTTGTTTTTTTCTGTGTCTCCTGTGCAAAGACCTTCAAAAAAATTCTCAAAGAAATAACTACAGCCTTAGAAATCCAGTAGGCATTAGGAAGACACATGTCTTTGTAAATGGCAGTGACCATGGAACAGAAATTATACTATGATAATAACCAAAGTCCATCTTGTCTTCTAAGTATGTACTGTGTGTGGCAGAAGCCACTCTAGATGGGATGGTTGGCATCCAGTCCCTCTCTTTCCAGAGTCTCATTTCCTCATTTCCATAATCTAGTGGTTAGATACTCTCAAAGTTTCCTTTATGTTTCAAAAGTTGATTCTCCTATTTTGCTATTTATTTACTGCATTCTACAATGACAGATGGATAGAGTATTTTTATTGTGTTTATTTTCTATATATATATGTATATATACATATATATGCATACACATATATATACATATATCCATGCAGAGAGAGAAATACAGTTTTGAGAACTAAATTTTGGTCTAACCAAATGCTTTTCAGAATTCATATGCCATATATTACTCTTACATTCATACTGAAAACAGTTTTCTCCTCTTTTCACCTGATTTTCTGGACATCAATACTATCAGGGATAATCCAATTGATCAGTAGACTTGTGTTCATTGAACTGCAGCTGTGAATCCAGGATTCCAGAAATTCCACTGTCAGTAGCTGTGTGCACTTTTTCTCCAAGATTTAATAAGTGCTTTTCTTCTATAAGTTCTGACTTGTACAATATAAACTGTGCCATCCTTCATTTCATCAAACACTGTAAACACAGAATTAGATACGATGCCCAAAGGCAAAACTAAACTATGCAGGATTCATATTGAGTCATCAGGACAAGTTGGAGCATCACATTATAATTCTCTACCCTAGCTCTTCCCCCCAAGCATTAATATCAAGGTTTCCTAAGGTAATAGGGAGAAGATGACAGAGGAATTTAGAGTTAGTCAAGTAAATTAAATCATAACATTAAAAAATTTAAACACCTGCAACCACAATGTATTAATTCTTTTTAAACTCTTACCTTTTATGAAACATATTTTAGAAAAATGCATAAAATACAGTTTGTTTTAAAGGATTTCCTACAACAGAACATTTATATAAAAATTGGAAGGGTTTTTTTATACTTAACCCCTATCTTAGGTTATTCGATATGCCCCACACACACCTATCTTCACAGTTATGCCATACATTTAACCAAAAGAGAAACTCTAAAAGGAATTACAAATTCAATATACAATAAGAAATAAATGAGGGGAAAATATGCCACTTCCATAGAATGGAATTATAAGAAGTCATTAAATACCAGACTTTGAAGATTGTTTAATGATATAGGAAAATGCTCCTGACAAATATTAAAAGTGTACCCCAAAAATATGATTTTGAAATTTAGAATAAGCATATTTCATATTAGTAGCACTTTTAAAAGGCTACAAAAAAATGTTTTCTCTCCAAATGACAGAATTTGTTATTTATTTTCACTTTATTTTTATTATTTATTATAATAAGCTTGTATTATTTTATACTGAGAAAAATGATAATTTTTGAATGGACCAGAAATGCAAAAATCATTCAAATATTAGAATTATGTTGCAAACAATACTATGGAGGTCGGATCTCATTTGCCTTTCCAATATTGCTGTAGTTTGACGATCACCTTTGTACCTGAAAGACAACAACTCTTCACTTATAGAGAAATATGCCTTATGAATGTTTCCACAGAACTCTGTCTTGGGTAGGTTCAGCCATTCTTTTCCATAGACCTAAATAAGTTTTAACACTGAAAGAAAAAAATTATTCAGTGACAGTTATTAAAGATGATAAGGAAGATTTTATCCAAGAAGGACATCATGGTGGTTGTAGGGATCACTGCAACAGCATCTTTCATTGAGTACAAGATTGGACTCAAATCTGAATACAGCAGGAATGAGCCATAGTCTTGAGCTATCGTCAAGGAGCAGGGGAGTGGTCAGCAGATGGAAATTTACAAAGGGAAGACATCAGGTTTAGTGGAATTCTGACTGAACTCATGTTACAGGATTCTTGCTGGAGGCAGTCCAGAGTGAGCAGGCATCACCTGGTGGATAATGGAGGAGAAGAAAGAACCTCTGTTATATATCCAGGGTGATCAGACATGGAGTCTGAAGGATTCCAGGTGAACAAACTTAGCAAGATTCTTGCTAAAATTGGACAATGCACAGATGAACATGGAAGTCCAAAAGTCAGGGCCTGGTTGAGAAATTCAAGGGAAACTGAATAGAGTTTGGTCAAGCAGAGAATCTTTGAGTTCCATCAGATGTAAGTGGTGTGAACTCCAGAACCCAGTTTATATCTCAACTAATTTCAATCAAATGATTTTCAAATTCAGAATATACGGATTAGATACCTGGTTTTAATTCATCTAGGTGGGAAGGCTGCTCTTCAGGAGGCTCAGACACTAAAGGAATGGATGTGTAGTAACATTTCCCCACAATGCATATTTCACATTAATTCATAAAATAAAATATGTAGCAGGTGTCTATGGGATGTATTCATATGTAAGTATAAATATTGTTATATGGCTGCTAATTGAAGTAGAGATTAACCTTAAGATGCATTACCTCTGATTTGGCCTTTATTCTAAGAGACTGGGAATAATTTCTGTGCCTAGTTATGCTCAGGGGAAATCAAGTCTATACATTAAGATGTAAACAATCCAAACGCAGTAAGAGGAGGTAGGGAGAGATTATACAGAGGCTAATTTAAATACTGAAAAGTGAAACATTTTTAGAAATCAAAATGCATATGACCCCAAATTACTCTTTGTTTCATTTTGCAAGACTTTGACACTAAATGAACATAAATTTAATCTTTTCGTGCATTTATTGAATCATAGTCTTAAAGTATCTGTTTTATGATGGTGGCCTTCTTTTTTTTTTTTTTTTTTTTTTTTACATTTTAGTTGTCCCGAAGGCAAAAGCTGTATGTGTTTAATTTGAATCTGTCTTACTTGAAGTGATATTGCTTGATTGCAATTATAAAGATGATGGCTGTGATAACCCTATCAGAGAAGGCTCCAGAAAATCCAACCCACCAGGGCAAAACACAGTATCACTGAGACAACATATTATTAACTCTCAAGAACCATGGGCTCTTTTTCAGAAAGGCCCCAAATCATTGTAAAAGCACAGACAAAAAGAGGCACTAATGTATTCACTCCAGGTGACTTTTAGGCAACACATTAATTCTTGAACATGAATATAAAGAAATAATAAATAAAATTGAATTCATCCCAATCTATCATACAATTTCTCTGACAACATAAAAGTCAACCAAATAAATCAGAATAATAAGATTTTGACAAAACAAGACATTTATCTATTCCCACAGAAACTTATTGGTCACACAACTTATAAAGTACCAATAGAGTTTCTCCATCCATCACCAAGATTCCATCTAATGACAGGGAAATAATTACCACACCTCTACTATGTCATGCAATCTTTTGATATGTCAGGAAGTGAAACAATGCATAAATACAGACCTCAGTGTGTGGACAACACCTGTGGGTTGGGTAGAATTTTTTTCCCCATTAACAGCCTCTACATTCTCTCCTGAATAGGTGTTTAATGTTTGTAATCCTTCTACAGCTTCAGGAAGGGTGGCAGAGCCTTCCATGGAAGAGAGAAGGTTTAACTTGGGCATTTATACAAGGTATCACAACCCTTTCCCCACTAACATGCTCCCTCCATGCTTCCTACTATGTTAAAATAATTCAGATTCAGATTTAAAATCATTTAGATTCAGTTCCACCTCACTGGGTCTCTGAAGCTTAAAAATAGAATTTTCTCTAACCTGGACGCATTCATTAGCATTGAATTTGAATATTTGAATAAATGAATTGGGATCCTGTTCCCAAATTTTACATTATATTTTTCACATATATATTTTTAAAATATGTATATGAGAGAGAAAACCTGTCTAGAACTGGAAGAGTGAGAGTCAACTCAGACTGCAAACGCCATGAGGAGCCTTGCCAGTAATCAGGCGGGAAGGACACAGGTAAAGCCAAGCTGTGTAATCAGCAGGAAACGTTGTCCCTCCCAAGGCCAGGCAGTAACTATAAAATGCACAACAACTCTTCTTGAGTGAACACTGCTTTGTCACCACTGATGTTCTCAGGCCTACTGTGCTATAACTCATCTATAACAGGGGATATCCAATGGCTAAACTCTCTTGCCCCATGACCACACGTAATCCTTAGTTAATCTTCACTCACTTGCTGAGAAACAGGAAGGAATTTAGAGCTGATCCCCACCGGCTTCCGTGGGACCCAGCTCAGAACTCTACAGGGAGAACCCACACCTTGTAAAAGGTACTTCCTCTTGTCAGGGTGTGTGGTTGGGTGCTTCTGAACCTATCCCCCACCCCACCCCACAAATCAATCCATCAGATCTTCTCCAACTACAGGTTTGTCCCTAGGGATCTGTAACTCAATTAGATTTTCCAAATTGGAGGTTTTTACTGGGAGTTGCCTGAGCCCCTCAAGGCACCAAGACCGTAATAATGAGCACATTTGAGACACGTTGAATCACACCTCATTGGGTCTGCTCTGACCACAACTGCTGGCGTTTTTCACTGAACCAAGGGTCTGATAACCTCCTTGGCCCCATGTCAGGTTCCTTCTTGGTATCCTAGGATTTAGAGGTAATAAATCTGACTCTGTCAGACTATAGATTTTTTTCCTGGTGGTCTAGAAAAAAATATGGTAGGCAGGCAGACAGACAGAGTTGTTTTTTTCAGTTCAAAGATAAGTTGTTTTTGCAATTAAGCTACCTTGAAAGCACAGACTGAGATGTTTAACTTTCAAGTTTAATTATTCAGTGATTTTCACTAACTTTTATGTAAGAATGGATATATTCTTTATAGACAGAAGAAATGAAGGAGTCCTGCAGTGGGTGTGTTAAGACCTCTTGGAGAATTTATTTTCAGAGAATAATTATTTTGTTTTGCTTTTTCCTGAGAAATTCTTGAACCTCTTCACAAAAATAATTTTACTGTTCTTTTATGATTATATGAGTGGTGCATCTCGGCCCCTTTAGTCACTAGATAACTTCTTTTTCTTTTTAACTTTTTTAAAAGATTTTATTTATTTGTTTGACAGAGAGAGCATGAGCAGGGAGACTGTACGAGGAAGAAGCAGGCTCCCAGCTGAACAGGGAGCCTGACATGAGACTTGATCCTGGGACCCTGAGATCTCAACCCAAGCCAAAGTCTGTCACCCAACCAGCTGAGCCACCCAGGCACAACGAGGCAAGAACAGAGGAGATTCAGGCTGGTTAGAGGAATTTTTCCCCCTCTCAAACCACAATGACCCAGGATTAGAACCCCCTCATGATGTACCCTGCTACTTTAGGATCCACTTTCATCCTAAAACTGGCTGAAGCATGAAATGAACTAAAATAAACTGAGTTGAATGGAACTGAACTGAAGAGAAATAATGTGATTTACAATACACTTGATTCCTTAAGGACAGAGCACCAACCTCACTTCCCTTCCTCCCAGGGGACCCAGCACAATGACCGACCCACTCGAGACTCTGAGTACGTTGTTGGATTTAACTACAAGCAATCTGTTCCTCTCTATGTAATCTACCCTGGCTTTAGCAGGGCTGAAAATACCACTGAATTGCATTTAGAGAGAACTGAGCTCATTGCCAAAGCATATAACTTCATTCAACATACCTTTATTTCAGTCAGATGTGAGAAAAGAAAATTCAGGGGATAAGGCAGAAAGGAAATGAAGGATTTGAATAGACTGAACACCAATTCTCCCCTGATTTACTTGGTTTCTCCTTCCTCATCTCATTGATCATTCCTTCTATTCCCATGCCCATAATTTTTCTAGTATCTGCTGGATGTTTACTACATGCCAGTCACTGAGTTAAGCACCACCCATGCATTGTCACTGTGGATCTTCACAGCATAGTGCCAAATAACATCACTGACCAGAGGAGGAAAGAGACTCGCTCAAGGCCAATCCACCGGTCTGTTTTGAGCCACATTCTTCTCAAGCCTAACCTCCAAATCTCTGAACTCATTATTTACTGCAGCGGTGCAATATAGAGTAGGGGCAATACTGTTAGTACACAAACTAGCAACTAAATAGAAACTCTTGAGAAGCCCAACACTAGTCATCACTATTTCTGTCTCCTCCTTCATGGTTCCTTCATCTTCTCCCTCACTGTCTCAAAGTTCTCCCAGCACCTGATGCCAACCCTGATCCTTCATCCATCTGCCCTTCTTCTGCCTTGTCCCACCAGCTCAGGATTGGTTTAAAATTCTGTGGAAAGGGGTACCTGGGTGGCTCAGTTGGTTAAGTGTCTGACTCTTGATTTCAGCTCAGGTCATGATCTCAGGGTTATGGGATTGAGCCCCACATCGGGCTCCATGCTGAGCACGGAGTCTGCTTGTGATTCTCTCTCTCCCTCTGCCCCACCCCCCTCTAAATAAACAAATAAAATCTTTAAAAAATGATATGGGAAACACTAATTTCTTTGCATCAGCTCACATCGTATATATGGGAGGAGAGGCAGATAGATATTGAACCAGCAGCTTCCCTCCTTGTGTCTTATTACACTTAGGCATAATATATACAAATCAGCTAATATATTTATTAAAGATTTTTTTCTTAGATGTATAAAAAACTCAGATACAAAGTTACATCTGAGTTTTATGACATTTTTTTCTGCCTTGGTTGCTGTTAACTGAGCACATTTCTATTTGTGAATCATCAAATAATGAATTTATATTTAGGAACAGAAAATCATTTCACTTGATAAGTATGCAGGTGTTGGTGTCCCAGAGCCCCAGATATCAGACACAGATGCTGAATACTCAGTTTCATGGCAGGATTCACTACTTGAAGATGCTCTGGGATCATCAGGTTTCCCGAAGACTCAA
Organism: Taxidea taxus jeffersonii; assembly: GCA_003697995.1. Classification (NCBI taxonomy): domain Eukaryota; kingdom Metazoa; phylum Chordata; class Mammalia; order Carnivora; family Mustelidae; genus Taxidea; species Taxidea taxus. Next base: position 148,718 of record ML102753.1, on the reverse strand, counting down.
TTTTCAAAATAACCATTACAATTTTTACATTGCGGATCAGCAAATCATTTTTCATTATAAATCTCATTTGTTGGGAAATAATTTACTCAAATTCTAGGTAGTGCATTCACTTTAATGTTCTTCTTTTCTACAGAAATCCATTAAAAATAAATCCACAATCTTGGCAGATTTAGCAAAAAGATTAATGTCAGACTTCCTTAAAAAGAAAATTACTTGGGCAGAATTCTTACTGAACAGCATGTGCTTCTCTCTCTCTGTCTTTGGTTCTTTTATTCTGCTTTTTATTTTTTCATTTTGGTTTTTGTTTTCATCAAAATTATAAATGCACACAGTTGAGTCAAATAGTTCTCTTAAACACAGTAGGAAGAACAGCGGAGCTCTGGCGTCACTGTCCAAAACGTATGTGTATTTCCCACCCTCTCCTGACAACCATTTTCAATTTACAGCTTTCTTGTTATTGTTGTTCATAGTACCCTATATAACTCTAAGTAGCTTCTAATGTTTCTTTTGATATTTCTGCTTTTCAAATACTTTATAGGCTCCCTCTAGGGAAGATGGAGATTCAGCTCTCTTATTCTCTCTCAAGCCAACCAACCACCAGTATCATCTCATAAAGTTTGGTTAGGTTACTATTAAATACTTACCTTATTATATTTATGTCACTGCTGGAACATATGTTAATCCATAATAATTTTTCCATGCCTGTTGCACAAGATTTTTGTTGCACCTGGAGTTAATAATTGCACATTTTTGTTTGCTTAGTTTTGTACATCTCACTAATTCATCTGCAAATTTATACTCCAGTGTTTAAAGACTTTGTTTTTATTTATTTGAGAGAGAGAGAGAGAGAATGCACAAAAGTGGGAGTGAGAGGGAGAAGCAGACTCCCCCCTGAGTGGGGAGCTTGATGTGGGGCTCCATCCCAGGACCCTGAGATCAAGAACTGAGCCAACGGCAAATGCTTAACTGACTGAGCCACCCAGGGCCCCAATGCTCTGGTGTTTAAGCCTTGTCTCAGAAGTTTCAAGCACATGCAGTACTCTTACTAAGTCATCTCAGGGGACATCGCCTTCTGACCTCTTCTGGTCTGGACAGATTTCCTCCTGGGGCATCTCTCCAGCTGCCTCTTTCTTAACCTCTAATTTAAGATGAAAATCCTGTTCTTGGATCCTATATCTTCCTCATTGTTGGTTTAGCTCATTTTTTGGTGGAGCATATTCTCAATAGCATCCTAAAAAAGCCTGTGTGTGGGAAGTAAGTTTTACAAAGCCTTGGTCTGAAACTATCATTCTTCTTGATTGCAAATCATTTTCCCTCAGGGTATGTAAGGTATTACCACTGAGGTCTTGCTTTCAATGTTGTTTTTGAAGAGTCTACAGCCACTCTGATTCCAGATCCTTTGTATAAACTCCCCATCTGGAAGCTCCTGGGTACTTCCTTCTGCCCTCGTATCTGAAATTCACAATTAAGTGCTGGGCGTATTTTATTTTTATAGATTATCCTGTCCTCTCGCTGGCCCCTTCTCATCTACAAATTCATCTTTTATAATTCTGGATGATTTCTCAATTTTTCTGTTCTGAGAATTTTTTCTCCTCCCATTTCTTTTTTCTGTTTGTTGTTCAGATGTTATAATTTACAAACTAGATCTTTAACATTTGTGTTTTCCCTTTCTCTTTCATTCTCCTCTATCTCCTGTAAAATATTTAATATTTATTTCATATTCTCGTTTCCTGGAGCTTCCTTTTTATTGTTGTTTGCTGATTATTCTACTTATACAAAATCTGTTTTTAGTGCATAGATGGATATCTGCTTTCATCTTTCTGTTAAAATAAGAGCATTTTTTCCTTTTCCTCCAGGAAAAATCTTGGTTTCTCTCAGGTACTTTTCCTCTTTCAGTTTGCTTTGTTCACTTTCTTATTAGAAGCTTTTCTCAGATGACTAGTGATCTTGAAGTGTTCACATTTAAAAAACAAAAATTGATTACAATTGCATGTTGATAAAACTTCTCAGCTGTGAACCATGACCCTTACTGAATGGAGATCTGCTGGACCTTTTTGTTTGGAAACCCTGAGCACTGAGGTTTTTTCCCACTGGCTTAGATTGCTGAGTGAAGACTCTTCCAGTCTCTTGCTGGTGGTAATTCAAATTAGGATAACTTTAAAATGGCTTAATAAAGGGACTCTTTACAAAGAAATAGGCAGTGTGTAAAGTGTGTAAGGAAACCCTCAGGGAGAGTGCTAAACCTCTTGTCAGTCCTACTTGTAGGCCCAAAGGATGAGAGAAGGAGAAGGTTGTTTGAGCACAGAAGGAAAACGTCCTAATAAGAGGACAACTTCTGAGAAAATATGACCCTTGGTGAAGACAAGAAGTCATCCCAAGGGAATCTCACAGAGGGGAAGCTTGGAGAATAGATGCTCTTACTTTCTTAACAACCTCCTGTCTCTAGTCGGGGCTCTCCATTGGCCAAACTCAATGGGAAACCAAAGAAAAAAGGGGTCCATTAATTTAACCCATATAGATTAGCCTCCTAGGGCTAAGGAAAAATGGAAAGGGCTGGAGAATACATCTAGAGGGCACTTGAGAGCTATCCAGCCCATCTCTAAGAAATAACCTCAATATTATGCTGGAGTGAGACATACCAGCCATTGGGTTTTGTTTGGAGGAGGAGGGAAATTCTGAGAGTCTAACTATTCTTAAAGTGACTTCCCACCAACACTTCTACTTTGGGTCACATTTTTTTCTAGCATTATCCAGGCAATTCAGAAATAAAAACATTGTATATATTTGAAGCATACATTTGATGATGTGATATATGTTGGCATTATGAAATGATGACCACTATCAAGTTAATTAACATATCCATTATTCTACCTGTAGTTTTTGTGTGTATGGCAAGAACACTTAAGACCCAATCTCTTAGCATATTTCAAGTATATAACACAGTATTACTAAGTACGATAAACCCATGAACAACATGCGTTTGACTGCATGAGTCCATTTACATGTGGAATTTTACAATACAGTGCCATAAATATATTTTCTTTTCCTATGATTTTCTTAATAATATTTTCTTTTCTCTAGGTTACTTTATTATGAGAAGACAGTATATAATACAAATAACATACAAAATATATGATATTTTGTATTTAATTGACCATTTATGTTATCAGTAAGGCTTCTGGTAATAGTAGACCATTAGCTAAGTTTTGGGGGAGTCAAAAGTTATACATGGATTTTCAACTGCAGGGGTCAGTACCCCAACCATTGTTAACTGTCAACATCATTGAGGGGTCATCTGTATAGTCATTATGCTCACACAGCATCCCTAGAACTTCTTCACCTTATGATTGAAAGTTTGTATTCTTTCACCAACGTCTCCCACTTCTTCCTACATCCATACCCCTGGCAACCACCATTCTGCTCTCTGCTTCTGTGAGTTTGACATTTTTAGATTCCACATATAAATGACATCATAGAATATTTGTCTCTGTCTGGATTATCTTGTTAGGCATAATATCCTTCAGGTTCATTCATGTTGTCACAAATGACAGTGCTTCTTTATTTTTTATGGCTGAATAATAATCCACCCTTCACATATACCAAATTTTCTTTTTCCATTTTTTCACTGATGGACACTTAGGTGGTTTCAATATCTTGGCTATTATAAATAACACTGCAGTGAACATGGGGGTGCAGCTATCTCTTTGAGCTCCTGATCTCATTTACTTTGAAATATATTCAGAAGTAAGATTGCTGCATCATATGGTGGTTCTAGTTTTAATTTTTGAGGAACCTTCTTATTGCATTCCATAGTGGCTAATTTACATTCCAATCAATAGGGCATAAGTGTTCCCTTTCTTCTACACCCTCACCAACACTTGCTGTGTCTTGGCTTTTTCATAATAGACATTCTAAAAGGTATGAGAGGATATTGAGTTCTGGTTTTGATTTGCTTTCTCTGATTACTAGCAATATTGATCACATTTTCCTATACCTACTGACCATGTGTATGTCTTCCTTGGAAAAATATGTATTCAAGTCCTTGGTCCATTTTTTTAATTGGGTTATTTGTTATTTTGCTGTTGAGTAGTATGAGCTCTCTCTACATTTTGGATTTTAACTCCTTATCAGATATGTGATGTGCAGATATTTTCTTCCATTTAATAGGTTGTCTTTTCATTATGTTAATGGCTTCTTATGCTGTGCAGTAGCTTTATAATTTTAATATAGTTACATCTATTTATTTTTCCTTTCATTGCCTGTGCTATTATATCCACAAACTCATTGCCAAGACCAGTGTCAAGGAATTCTTTCCCTGTGCTTCCTCCTAAGAATTTTATGGTTTCAGGTCTTATATTTAAGTCTTTAATTCATTTCAAGTTAATTTTTTGTACATGGTACAAGAAAAAGACTCAATTTCATTTTTTTACACATAGATATTCAGTTTTCCCAAAACCATTTACTAAAGAGATTATCCATTCTCCATTTTTGTTCTTGCTCCCTTCTCAATTACTAGTTGACCATATATGCACGGGCTTACTTCTGGGTTCTGTTGCATTGGTTTATGTGTCTGGTTTCATTGTTGTTTTCCAGTTCTATCAATACGTGTCTGTTTTTATGCTAGTACCATACTGTTTTGATGGCTACAGGAAATGTAACACTTCCAGTTTCGTTCATCTTTCTCAAAATTGCTTTGTCAACCCAGTGCCTTTGATGGTTTCATATAATTTTAGGATTCTTTTTTCTTCTATGGAAAATGGCATTGGAATTTTGACAGGGATTGCACTGAATCTGTAGACCACATTGGATAGTATGGCTACTTTAGCAATATTAATTCTTCCAGTCCATGGACACAGTATGTCTTTCCATTTATCTGTGTTTTCTTTAATTTCTTTCATTTATGTGTTATAATTTTCAGAGTGCAAGCCTATCACCCCTTGATCAAGTTCATTCCCAAGTATTTTATTCTTTTTGATGATCTTGTGGCTGGGAGTTGTTTTTTTAATTTCTTTTTTGAATACTTCGTTGTTAGTGTATAGAAATGCAATTGAGGGACGCCTGGGTGGCTCAGTTGGTTAAGCGGCTGCCTTCGGCTCAGGTCATGATCCCAGCATCCTGGGATCGAGTCCCACATCGGGCTCCTTGCTCAGCAGTGAGCCTGCTTCTCCCTCTGCCTCTGCCTGCCACTCTGTCTGCCTGTGCTCGCTCCTGCGCTCTCTCTCTCTATGACAAATAAATTAAAAAAAAAAAATCTAAAAAAAAAAAGAAAAGAAATGCAATTGAGTTTTACATGTTGATTCCATAATCTGCAACTTTACTGAATTCATTTATTCTATAAGTTTTTAGTGGAATTTGGGTTTTCTATATATTAGATCATGTCATCTCCAAACACAGACAATATAGCTTCTTCCTTTCTGAATTGGATAGGAGTTGGGGACCTCCTATCGCACCATCTTGCTGATGTCACTCTTCTGCCACATTTAACTCTACTTCAAGATGTACCTGGTACTGCTAGCCTATCAGGGGTTTACCTTAGGAATCAGCTTTCTCAGACCCACCAGATAAAATGCCACTCTCCTGTCTTCAACATCCTGTAATTTGATGATTATTTCTCCTCATTCATCTCTTCTTCCTTGAACCTTTTTTTTTTAAGCCTGTAACTATCACTTACTGAGACTTGAGAAAGGATCAGTAGTTAATAGATATGTTCAATCTTTGACATTTTAAAACAGTTTTTAAAAAATTTTGAAACAGTCTCTGAATTCGGCAACTGGGAAGTTAGTGATAGCTTAAGCAAAAACGGTTTCAGGAAATGATTGGATATATTGGTGAGGAGCAGGGAGAAGAGAAAAGGAGGCCATAGTATAGTGAAGAGAGGAAATTAATGGACAGGGCAGAAATGGAGGTGATGAGATAGATTCTTTGGAAGGAATTTGAAAAGAAGAGTAGCAGTAGAGAGATTAGTGGTGATTGGTGTTAACTAGAAGGAGAAGATAGCAGGCCACAGAACTTGCTAGTCTGAGGAATTCAGACTTTATTCTGAGGCAAGAAGGTAGCCATGGAAAAGAAAAATACATATGGACCAACATTTATATCACAATGATTAATGAGGCTGAAATGAGAAATCATTGAAATTATAAATCCCAATCTGGCCAGGCTTGAGAAAATGACAGAAAAATGTTGTAGATTTATTTTAGAAAAAAACCAACAACTCTGAATTTTCTGATCTGTATCACATGAGTAGCTCATTATCACCTGTAAATAGAGTATTTCAAAAGAAAGGGGAAAGAAAATGTTCTCTACTATTCTTTTAGGAGTTGTAGCAAACGGAGGAGGCTTAGTTATGATGTCTCTAGTTCCCCCTGATAAGCACTTGGATGCTCTGGTTAGGTGCAGTATCACCAAAGGCCAGTAGGGTAAATGTGAATATGTCTCAGGACCAAGGGGAAAATTACAAGTAAAGAGGCTCCCATGCAACCACCACAACAAAATAAATAATAATGCATTTGGGGCTAAGCAGCGGTAAAAGATGAATATCTATTTCTGAGATGAGCTGTGCTACATGCTACAGGAAAAAAACCTGCCAAATAACTTCCTGCCATTATTTTTCAACCTTGTGATTTGATTGGAAAACCAAGGAAGACTAATGTAAATCTAAAATTCAGCTTCCCAGGGTCAGCGCGTGGGTCCAGAAAGTTTTCTGGGAAAGATATTTGCATTCATTTACCCTTTTCATACCTAACAACTAACAATCTGAAAAAGGCAAGTTTCAGCAAGTACTTGAAAATACCTTTAACTAGAGCAATATTATCTAGCGAATAACAGTATCTAGGTAATGGAGATAGTCGTTCAATTAATGTTTAGTTTAGAATACATCAGGGACAGTCATCTTTATCCTATACTTACTAAACTTTCCTTTCTGTTAATTAGGAAAGTGAGAGGATCATCAAGTTTAAATCAGGCTCATTGTTCCCATCTTCAAGAGCTATTCACAGCCACAACCTACTCGTTTCATAATCAGCTTCATTGGACTTTGTAATACATAGTCTTGTTTGCAAGCCTAAAGAATGAGCTTTTTGATCAGATTAGGAAATGTCTGATTGCTCTCAGCACGAACAAACTGTTACATTGCCTGCTCATATGGGAACTGGGGGGCTGAGTCCATTCTCCAGTACTTATGTATAATTAGAGATGAGATTCCAGGGAACCATGAAAGCACATGAGAAAGTTGACTAGCTGTCAACTACTGAATTGCAAAGAAATAACTCGACTTACCTAGATCAGACTGGAGTAGCCCAAGCCCAGGACACCAACAGGACCACTCAAGACTTCACATTCCACAGTCACACTGACTTTAGCTCGAGCCTCCCATTTTCTGACTTTTCTATTTATCCACAGATCAGTGATTTCAATATCACTCAAGTTCTTTCCTGGTGTCTTCCAAATATTACTAAAGTCCGGTGTAGTTTTCTTATGCTCCCAATTTTACTCCTCCTACAAAATACAAAATATGGGATAACATGGAAATAATGGAAAATAGAGTCAGGTTTGCTCTAATGTGACATGTTTCTTAAAATCACCAATGCTATCCAAAATTGGGCAGTTAACACTACAGGGCTTATGGGGAAAGGGGTTGGTGGAACAACAGTCAGAAACTTTGTCAGTGACACATTTAAAAAGATAGAAAATTAATTAAAACTACTATAATACTACTCACCGGACACTGGTGAGTAGTATTATGCTCCAGTACTGCAATGAATATGATGCTTTATCTTTGAAAGACCAGCAGTTTGCTTGAGGAAGTGGGCATGACCAGTGTGGCAGCCCCAGAGCTATCTAAAGGTGGAGGAGGAACAGCTGAATTGGGAGAGAAGCTGTAACAGCAGGTGTGGATGAGTGTGACTTAGGCCTCATAGTGAACTGACATCCTTGTAGATGTTTGAGGTGTATATGTTGTATGTTCACAATCAGCTGTGCTGGCTTGGCTGGTGCAAATTTTCTTCTTTCACCCCTTGTTTCTTGTGGATGAAACTGTGCACAAGCAAACACAAAGTTCTCATGTTCCCATTGTTCCCTACTATCATGTTCCACCCATCACGTTGGAACAAGTTCATGTTTTTGGAACAGGTATCCTAACAAAACTGACTGTAATGTCCTGCAGCCCATGCACATGAGGCTCATCCCGCCCCCCGCCCCCGACTTCCCTTCACCTGTGATTCTGCCCACAAACTATGACTCATCTGGATGTCGCTGAATCCTCTTTTCAAATCTTCTGAGAGATGCTGAAGAAATCAGAGCTCCACAGAGTGAAAAAACAGAGAAAAGGCCACATACCTTTCTTTTAATAATAATTGTCATCTGGTCACATTTTTTAAGTAAAATGAACTAACTAACCTCTAATTCCATAAAGGAAAGAGCTGTGTCTTTTCTCTCTTTATTTCCACTAAATTGCACAGAGCTTGATACCTAGTGATGCCCCAGCAATGTCTGGAGATCACAGGAGTGTGTGTTCCACTAGAAAAACAGCTATAACATACCCCCTAATATCCCTAACATTCTGTTTGGGATTCTCTAATAGCATAAAAAGGAATAAACTAATACAAGGAGAGTTGGTAGCAATGTCTTAATAATAAAAATACCTAACTCCATACATTATAAACTTTCAATCACAGGAATATATTCTACTATTTTGTAAGATAAAAGTGTCCATCAACTGATGAATGGATAAAGAAGACACAACACACACACATACATACACACACAATGGAATATTAATCAACCATAAAAAAGAATGAGATCTTGCCATTTGCATCCACATAGATGGAACTAGAGAGTATAATACTAAGCGAGATAAATCAGTCAGAGAAAGTCAAATACCATATGATTTCACTCATGTGTGCAATTCAAGAAAACAACAACAACAACAACAAAACAAAGAGGGTAAAAAAAAAAAAAACAAAGCAAAAAACAGTCTCTTAGCTATAGAGAACAAACTAATGATTACCAGAGGGAGAAGAATGGGAGGATGGGTAAGTAAGTAGAGGGGATTAAGAGTACACTTACTGTGATGATCACTGAGTAATATATAGGATTGTTGAATTACTGTATTGTACACCTAAAACTAATGCAACACTGTATGTTAACTACATTGGAAATAAATAAATTAAATTAATAAAATAAAAAGAAGGAGGAACATACAATCCTAAAGATATATGGCAAGACCTAAGAAAGTATCTATGTAAGTGAAAGACGAAAATATCAGGCCCAGAAGCCCCTTTATTTCTTTTTCTGCAGCAGGAATTTATGGCCTAATGTTTCTACCACCAAAATTTGCAAAAAAATTGTTTTTGCTTGTACTGACTTGCGTCCCAAATCTTTATCAAATCCTTAAGAATCACAGAGCTACTTAGCTGCTTTGCAAGGATTTGAGAAGTTTGTGGCCGCCTCTAAGCTGGAAGAGAAAGCAAACTAGCTAAGCCAAGGAGATTTGCTGGAAAGAATGTTCTGTGGTGTTCTTCATCTGAAGCAATAACTAGAAATTACGCATTCAGATGTTCCATTCAAAAAACACCTATTTAGTTTGGTAACTAAGCTATCTAATTCTCTGTAGTTAGCAATATTTACTCAGTCTCCTCTGTTTTTAAAGATATTTCAAATGGGAAAATTCTTGGAGTCAGCATATTTTTACATGAAAATAAGTTAATTTCAAATAGTAAATGGCCAATTTCTATCTGATAAAGCCCATATGAAATTACAAGATCACAAAATAAAATTGCATGCATTTGGAGAAATGTGTTGATAAATATTTTGTAAAGACCAAAACTCTACTAAAAAAATTTCATGTCAAAGAAATTTGTAATAAAATCAATAAGCTGCAAATCCGAATACCTGCACATTCTCATTTACCAATTGTAAGACTTATGAGGGCCACTAAATGCCTTTATTTATAAAAGAAATGGCTGAATAAAACTAGTTGCACTAAACTCTGGATTCTAATTAGGATGTAAGAGATATACAACGTACCATTCCCCAAAGGGTCAATATTATTTCAATGATCAAATGTTTAATGGAGAATAAGAAAGTATAAGCAGGACCAAAGAGCCCCCAAAATACCGATCTAGTTTCAGTAAGGACTTGCACTTTGGAAAACAGAGCCACAAATTCTAAGACATTCTAGTTGTGTTGTGTCAGAAAGAACAGGTATTCTGCCTTTGTTACTACCCAGCTTTTAAGCAAGAGAGCATTCATTTAATCATTCAATAGAAGGGATATTTCTTTTTTTTTTTTTTTTTTAAGATTTTATTTATTTGACAGACAGAGATCACAAGTAGGCAGAGAAGCAGGCAGAGAGAGAGGAGGAAGCAGGCTCCCCGCTGAGCAGAGAGCCCGATGCGGGGCTCGATCCCAGGACCCTGGGATCATGACCTGAGCCAAAGGCAGAGGCTTTAACCCACTGAGCCACCCAGGCGCCCCTCAATAGAAGGGATATAAGATTTAAACACAACTATCTCTTTGCTATAAGGCATATGCATGGCATATTGTCTCTGCCTTCTAAAAGTTTATGATTAAATAGGAAAAAATAAGATAATGCAATAATTAAATATTACCAAAAAATCTGTCTAAGAGACATCACAAAGAAACATATTGTTATTTACAAAGTGCATTATGACAATCTTTGCCTTTATTTTGGAAAGGTATATGTAAAATCTAATTATTTTTATTGTGAACTCGATGCCAAGCACTACATTATTGTGCTTGCACTATAATAAATATTAACTTATTACAATATGAGATTCAGAACGTAGCCAGACTTGGTAACACAAATAATTCAATAAAAGGAAAGAAACCCTTTGTCTCTGAGTCATAAAAACCCTACAAGGGATTCATATTTCTTTTGGCATGATGAATTTTCAGAAGGCTTAATAAGGAAGTACAAAATTGATTTTTAATAAAAGCAACACATATTTTAATGAAGTGATTAAGTGCTAATCACTGAGAAAATAAATGATTCAGCATTCCTTCAGATTTGCCTAAGAACTTGGCTGTTTGTGGCCAACAAGGAAAATTAGTTACAACACATATAATCACATGGGTTTGATCTGTTCATTCTCATCCCCTATTTTTCTCCCAGATTTTTTTACTTTTGTGATGCTTTTTCCTCCCTATCAGCATTTCCATTGGCTTCAAAACTTTCGACCCCAGGACTCCTTCAAAACTGCTCTCAAAAAATCATTGACTTTCACATTGCTACCTCCAATAATCAATTCTCAGGCATTGCACTTGACCTCTGAGCAGCCTTTATCCTGGTTAATCACACCCTCCTATTTCACACACTCTCTTCTGTTGGTAACACAGCCACTTGGTTCTTCCCCTACCTAGATGATCTCTACATTGGTTCCTCCTCTTTTCCCTACTTCTGAATGTGGATTACCCAAGGGCTCCATCTTTGACTTCTTTCCTGTCTCCATTCACAACCTACTTGACCTCATCCATTGCCTGTGGTTCTAAACACCATCGTTATACCTCCATCTGAGAATGTCTATCTCTAGTCAAAAACATTCTCCTAAACTCTAGACTTGAATATCCAACTGCCAACTTGATTCCTTCACTTTGATGTATAGAGGCATCTCAAACCTAAAACATCCAAAACAACCTAAAAGATCCAAAAATCTTGATCTTTCCCACCTTCCACTCAAATCAGAGTCTTTATCATTTCCATCAATGGCAACCCCATCCTTCTAGTTTTTCAGCCCAAAAACACTGTTCCCAAACCTATCAGGAAATCAAGAAGATGCTACTTTTAGAACCTACTTTAGATCCATCTAGAATCTGGCCCCTTGATGCTGCTTTTACAGCTACCTCTCTCTATCAAGCCACCATCAACTCTCATCTGGATTGTTGCAATTTCTCCAAAGTAGGTTTCATTGCTTTATCTTTGCTGCTTGTAATATATTCTCAAAGGAGTGGACAGAGTGCAATATACATAAGTCAGATCATGTCACTCGTCTACTTAAATGACTCTGAAATGCCTCTACATTTCATTCAGAATAAAGCTAAAATCTCAATCAATGGCCTTCAAGAGTCTGCACATTAGGTCTCCCGGTTACTTGTCTTGCTTCATCACCCACCGTTCTCTTCTCGCCTCACTGGGCTTCAGTCACACTGGCCTCTTGGCCCTTGCTCAGATTTTGCCACCTCAAGGACACCTATCCTGACCACTCTACTTAAAAAAATAACCTGTTTGCCACCCAACCCCCTTAAACCTTCCTGATGTTTTCTCTTTTCTACAGTACTCATTACCTTCAAACATACTTTAAAATGCATTTATTTATGTTCATTTTTATTGTCTCTTTTCCCAGGGATCTTTGTCTCTTTTGCTCAGTGATATACCTAGCACCTAATACAGTGCCTAGCACAGTCTGCATTTCATAGATAGTAGAGTAGATAGTAGAGATAGTAGAAAAGAATGAGCAATTCAACTATTTCCCAGTGGCTCAGATCAAGTACTTTGGAATCATTTTCGATTCCTCACTTTCCCTAAGATCCACCCAATCCATCAGAAAGACCTTGTCATTCCTGGTTTTGAAAAGTATCTAGGATTTAACCACTTCTCACTCCACCTCTATTGCTCTGGTCTGGGACCCCACTGTCTACAGTCAGTATTGGCACAATAACATTCCACTTGGCTCCCTCACTTCCACACTTATTCTTTCTCAAGGTCTGTCTTCATAAAAGACCCAGAGGGACCTGTAAAATCCTTAACCATTTAATGTTTCTCTTCTCAAAATTCTTAAATGGTTCCAATCTCACTTAGAATAAAATCCAAATCCTAACCTGAGTTAGTAAAGTTCTTAAGTTGGACCCTATCTATGTTCAAAATTTATTGCTTTCCACTTGCTCACTCCACTCCAACAAAAATTGACTTTCTATATGTTCCCCCCAAATGCAAATTTAGACCTTTGTACTTCTTCTTTCTTCCACATTTCAAATTTTCTCATGGCTCATTTTCTCCTTTCATCAGTGTCTCCCCTGGAATGATGTTAAAACCTCAAAATCTTCCCTGACCACCCTACAGAAAACAACCTATTCACTCACTTTCCATAATTCCTTTCTATTCTGCTTTGTTTAGCTTCATATGGACAGTACATACAGTGACATTATTCTATAGACATAGATTATATATTTGTTTATTGACTCTTTCCTCTAAAATACAATGCCCATGAATCAGGGATTTAGCTCTGCCCACTGTTCTATCTCCAATGCCTAGAATAGTTCCTGCACATAGTACATACTCAACAAATATTTACCAAATGAATGAGTGAATGAATTATCAAGAGATTTAACTTTTGAGCCGAATTAAAGAACAAAGGGAAATATGCTCCAATCTACGCATTTTTAGTGTTAGTAAGTACTAAACTTCATTCAATAGATTGAGCTCTGGTCACCAGTATAAAACAGGAGGTTACTTGAAACAATCTATACCATTACTTGGTTTCCAAATTGTAGACAGACACAATTTAAGTTTTAGGCATAAAGATGGCTAAGTCTTTTATATGAAAATCTGTGACTTCTTTCTATATGGAATAACTCTGCTCCATAAAATCCTAAAAAGGTTTTTATTCTCATCTATTCAACTATTACCTTATGTAGAAATTCAACTATGTAAGTTAATTGCTGAAGGAAGAATGAATAATCCCAGAACAAGGCTTTGCTTGAGTTTAGAGTCACAAATCATAATCACTTGGATACAGTCCCATCAGCCAGATGCTCAAACCAAAAAGAATTCTCTTTGAGGTTTCTCCCACTACAAATTTTTACACTATAGGCAATGCTTTGCTGAGTATTTATGGCTAAAGTAGACAGACACACCCCTAAACACTTAGGAAAATTTTTTATCTATAAAACCAATATGTTATTTCCTATAAATTTATCATCCATCTACCTAAGTCATAACCAGAAAAAACAGTGATAAGGAGAAAAAAATATGAGCAAAAATATGTCCTGACATATCAGATGATTGCTACTGTTGGTTTTATCTTGTTTTGGATTTAGGTTTTTGTCTGTGTTGTAATAAATGTTGATTTCCGATAAAGTTTCATCAAATGTTGACTTTCTTCCCTCAGGTTTTGTCTAAGTGCTAACCATGTGGAAATAATTACAATGTGCCATTATACATACATGAATTGTTTTATTAGTAGAGCATAGAAACATCTTTGAGAATTGGCTAAAATCTCAACGATGGTGTATGCAGTAATCCCTGAGCTATTTGCTAAATATTTGAGCAAACAGAGCATTGTTTATTTAGTTCTCCTTAGCTCCCCATGTGCATTCTTGGAATGAGGTTGTAGGTTTTCTGTTTGATTTTAAGGGAAGCCACAACCAGAAAATCATAAGCCTGAACTAGAGAAGCTGTACAATCATTCTTTAGAAAAATTTTTCTCTGATTCCTCACCTATATACAATGACTTCCTGGCTCCACAGTATCTCCTGATCATCATTGCTTTGCCTTGTCTCACCCTTTTTACGTGTGGGCATAAATACTTCTAACGTTTTTAACCACTGGAGACAATGGCCTTTGCTGGCCCGGGGATTCAAAAGACTTTAAGGTCATGAGTTCCAGAGTAAAATAATGTTCCCACAGCTGGGCCCAAGAGATCCCAGGCATGTGGCTGATCGCTCCCTCCTACATTTTCATCCATAAACAATGATCTCCCAGTCCAAAATGTCAGAGGGCAACATTTTCTCCTCCAGTTCCTGTTTTGTTCCATCTTAACCAAAGACAATCAGCACTTTCAGCAGCATGAAAATTAAGGATGGATGAACCTAAAAATTTTTCTAGTCCATCTCCCTTCCCAAAACAGGATCACACCTTAATGATCTCAGGAGAATGGCAGCTTGGTTCTAGAAGAGCTTGATAGCACCCAAAGACAGTCTCATCCTGACCTCTCCAACATAACTGTTTCACAGTCTGGGCTTCTCTCAAGATATGTTCAACAGGAAAAAAACATCACAAAACTTTTCATGGAAAAAAAAATCCTCGAGGCACATATTTAGCAACAGTATTCTGCTATATTGTCTTAACTCATTCTCATTATTTAAAATGATAATTATTCAGCATGAAAATTGTGTTTGTATAACAGACTCATTTTCAGTGTTTGAGACCAGGCACTTTTTTAGGTTGTGCCAACTCATATCTTTTGCAATTCAGTGTCCTTGCACAGTTTTTAGTAAAACTGGGTAAATAATTAAGATGTTTGGAGCAGCAGGGGCACCTGGGTGGCTCAGTCAGTTAAGTGCCTGTCTTCTGCTCAGGTCATGATCCCAGGGGCCTGGGATTGAGCCCTGCATAGGGCTCCTTCCTCAGTGGGAAGCCTGCTTCTCCCTCACCCACTCCCTCTGCTTGTGTTCTCTCTCTCACTATCTCTTTCTCTCTGTCCAATAAGTAAATGATATCCTTAAAAAAAAAAAAAAAAGATGTTTGGAGCAGAAACATCAGAGAGGTTACGGGATGGTTTATAGATCAGAGTCTTTGCTCTTGAGCTTCCCAATTTACTTCTCAAAAAAACAGAGAAAGAGAGAATAAAAATTTATACCAATATCACCAACACTGGTGGGCTATTTTCAGCTATCTTGTTTTTAATAATTTAATATTTTGTAATTATAGATACAGAGATACGTGAATAAATTAAGTAATTATTCTAACCTAGATGTCAAATTACTTTTTAAATTTTAGATCTATTCTTTTTTTTTTTTTTTGAGGAGGAAATTTGGGGAAAAATGTAATCAAGTCATTTGATTACTACCTAGGGGTATTTCAAATAATAAAATATAATAAATGTCTCCAGGGTTTTAGAAATCACAAAACATTAGATTCCAATTGATTTAAATTTCAGTTTTCCTTCTTTTTCTGGATCTAATATTTAGAACATTATTAATTTAACCAAGATCTATTTTTTCCTTCCTATATGATATTTATTTTGAAAAAGGTACTTAAAGTAATAAACTCTGCAAGGATTAAATATTAAGAATAGAGCTTTGGGGATGCCTGGGTGGCTCAGTTGGTTAAGCAGCTGCCTTCAGCTCAGGTCATGATCCCAGCGTTCTGGCATCGAGTCCCGCATTGGGCTCCTTGCTCAGCAAGGAGCCTGCTTCTCCCTCTGACTCTGCCTGTCACTCTGTCTGCCTGTGCCCACTCTCTCTGACAAATAAATAAATAAAATCTTAAAAAAAAAAAAAAGGAATAGAGCTTTGTAACTCTCATGTTTACTGAAAACACCATACCACTTAAAGCTTATAAAGTTTGTTTGAAATAGATTTTCTTCCATTTCAGAAAGACCTGGTCCTTTTGCCTGGCTTCTCCATAATCCCATTGAGTTTAAAATATAATAATGTTATTACATATACCACAGTTTTGGCTGTACTGGATCAGGTTTTCCTGAAAAAAAAAAAAAGCCTCTTTAAATATTCAGATTCAGGGGCTCGTGGGTGGCTCAGCTGGTTGAGCGACTGCCTTCGGCTCAGGTCATGATCCTGGAGTCCTGGGATCGAGTTCCACATCGGGCTCCCTGCTTGGCAGGGAGTCTGCTCCTCCCTCTGACCTTTCTCCTCTCATGCTCTTTCTCTCTCTCTTTCTCTCTCAAATAAACAAATAAAATCTTACCAAAAAATAAAAATAAATAAATAAGTAAATATTCAGATTCAAGTCTTCTTTAATTCATGGAAAATTTTCTTAAATTATAGTTTGATTTTTTTGTAATTCAAAGGCCCTCTTTTTTTTTAACCCTCCTCTGCTATATAGTATGTTAAATTTACATTATAACATTGGCAGACTATAATATCTGGGAATGCCTATTCTGTATGAGACTCTGAGCTATTTTACATATGTTATTATATGAGCATATACGCTACATATTTACAACCCCATGAGATAGGCATTAATATTCTTATTTTTACAGCTGATGACCAAGGGTCAGAGATAGTAGGTGGCAGAGCTGGGATCTGAACCATTTTTTTTTTCCTTTACAAACCACATATTTTCCAATGTATCATCATCACAAATAAAAAACGGACATACACAAATTATATAATTACACAGAAAGGAATATATACATTTTTTCTCTCATATACCGAGCATTTTAGATGCTCAATTGTCTGAATACAAAGCAATGTAAAAAATTTAAAATGGTCAATCTAAGCAGGTTTTTTTTTTTAAAGATTTTATTTATTTATTTGACAGACAGAGATCACAAGCACGCAGAGAGGCAGGCAGAGAGAGAGGAGGAAGCAGGCTTCCAGCTGAGCCGAGAGCCCGATGCGGGGCTCGATCCCAGGACCCTGGGATCATGACCTGAGCCGAAGGCAGAGGCTTAACCCACTGAGCCACCCAGGTGCCCCTAAGCAGGTTTTTTTTAATGCTGCCATTTGATTATTCCTTTATTATGGACACAGCTATGACAACATCTGTTTAAGCTAGAAATTCCGTTTCAGAGATTTAAAAAAATGATGTAAAACCAGTAGTTTTCTTAACTACAGAACTGGATGTCTCCGTCAAGTCACAAGCACCATACACTTTTACTGTAATGTACAAAATTCTCCCAGGGGACCTAGCTGTTGACTTTTCATAGTAACTTGCTTTAAAAGAGAAAGATGCAACAAGTTCCAGATATATGAGTGAGAAAAAAAAAATCTTTTAAACATTTTTTATTATTTGAGAGAGAATGAAAGTGAGAGAGATCACAGAGGGCAAGGGAGAAGCAGACTCTCTACTGAGCAGGGAGCCTGACGCAGGGCTCCATCCCAGGATCCAGGGATCATGACCTGAGCGGAAGGCAGACACTTAACCGACTGAGCCACCCAGGCCCCAGAAAAAATTTTTACATTTGTCTAGTTGTCTTCTTATTCTACAGGTGACAAAAATTGAGATCCAGAGAATTGAAGGCAAGTGGAATAACTAGTTTAATTCTGAGCTGGGGCTTCACTGAGTACTTGAAACAGTCCCAAATAAGAGAAGAGAGAGATGTTAACAGGAGTTTGGTATAATTTTGGACTATTGTCACCTTACAAGGCGATTTCCTTCCTTAAATTAATTTTGACCTTCACGACTGGGATTGACTAGAGGAAGTATGACTCAGGGTAGTACCTGCCAAACCTTTGTGGTTATTGTTTTAATAACAGATTTTTAGTGCTTGGAAGACTCTTGCTTTGACCTTTTATATAGAAGCAAGCAATGGATGTAGGGCTAAGTCAGCCCACATAGTTCACTAATGGGTGTCCCAGTGATTTGTTCAGACCATTACACTATCCCTTTATTAATGGGACCCAACTGGAATATAACACACACCCAGACAGAATAAACTGTATCATGACAGTATTTACTGAAGCAGTAGAGAATCTGAATGTTCATTATTGAATGAAATTATAGTTAACCAATCTAATTTTAACAAACTTCAATATTATATAATGACTTCTGTTATTGACTTCCCACATCTTCCCGTAGGTAATAGTTTCTCTTTGTTTTAATATGTGTGTCACTCTTTCTTTTTTTAAACCATTCATTTACTAATCCTTCTCTTTTTAGTACATACTCTTCTCAATCCAGTCTAATATGAAATGAGGCTGCTTCCATGTTTGGGGTGTATAATATAAACCACAGACATTTTTCCTTTTCTTTGTGCATGATTCAGACTTTAAGTACTTACAGTTTAAAAAGATTATTCTGGGGGCCCCTGGATGGCTCAGTCAGTCGAGTGTCAGACTCTTGATTTTGGCTCATGTCATGCATGCTGGGTCGTGAGATAGAGCCCTACCTTGGGCTCTGTGCTCATCATGAAGTCTGAGGGTCCCTCTCCCTCTTCT
The DNA here is from genome assembly GCA_003697995.1 of Taxidea taxus jeffersonii. Lineage (NCBI taxonomy): Eukaryota > Metazoa > Chordata > Mammalia > Carnivora > Mustelidae > Taxidea > Taxidea taxus. Next base: position 129,863 of record ML102753.1, on the reverse strand, counting down.
CCACCCCCACTAGCACACACTCTCAAATAGGAAAATAAATTCTAAAGTTAAAAAAAAAAAAAAAAAAGATCGTGCTGGCCACCAAGTGGATAGATACAAGGAAAGCAGCATTGGAAGATCAGCATATAATCTGCATGAAACAGAGGTCGTCTGGCCCAGGGTGATGGTAAAGGAAAGAAATAAAAATTTACCCATTTCTTTTTTTTTAAGATTTTATTGATTTATTTGACAGACAGAGATCACAAGTAGGCAGAGAAGCAAGCAGAGAGGGAGAGGAGGAAGCAGGCTCCCTGCCGAGCAGAGAGCCTGATGTGGGGCTCAATCCCAGGACCCCGAGATCATGACCTGAGCCAAAGGCAGAGGCTTTAACCACCGAGCCATCCAGGCACCCCCATTTCTTTTCTTTTTTGATGAGGTAACTGTAGAGCTCACTGAGGCATGGGTGAAGTAGAAAAAATAATGAAGGAGAGTATCTAAACCTCTGGCTCAAGCAATTGCTAGATAATAACACATTTTTCTGTGATAGATAGGACTATAATAAAAATAGGTTTGGTAAAAAGGAAAAATCTAGGACTTCATTTTGGGCACATTAAGTTTAAGAATCCTATTATGCCTCTACAGGAAGATATCTGGTAGGTGGCAGCAACAGAAAAAAAGTCCTAACTGAAAGTAAATTTGGGAGTTTTCAGCATATATGTGATATTTAAAGTCCAGGGGAATGGATATAATAAAGATAAAGATGAGAAGAGAGCCCCAAAACCAGCCCCAATGAACTTCAACATTTGGAAGTTGGGGAAAAGAGCAATCCGGGACAAGAAAAACTGTGAGAGCCTCATCTCATGGAAGACCAGGGCAATGTTCCAGAAACAAGGAAATGCTCAGCTGTGTTACGTTCTGCTGCGAGTTCAAGGATGATATGGAGAAATGAGAGAACCAGCCAGGAGACATGAAATTAATTAGTGACATTGATAAGAGCAATTTTGGTGGAGTGGTAGCACAGAATTAATACTGTAAAGGGATAAGTTGTAAAGGAGAGGTGGAAGCCTAAGGAGTTGTCCACGCTCTTGAAAGAACTATCACTGTGACCAGAAACAGAGAAACATGACTGGCAAAACAAGGGAAGGCCTTTCAGTTGGGGTCTAAATTTTACTGCTACCCAGTGCGGAGGTTCTTGTCCTTTATGACACTCACGTACTCTTCAAATTTCTTCCTTGGCTGCACCTAGCGGGGGGATTTACCATTTATTCATTTCATTTCAGTCATATAGTTTAAGCAACGAATCTCCTAATGAATGGGCTGCTGATGATTTTTCTAAAGCCAATGGGTTGTTTTCTTTTTCCTTTAGTGAAGAATGATGGGTTATTTTTCTACTGTATTAAATAATAATGCTAATACTAATTAAATCCTATTATTCTAAGAGTTTTACCTCTATTTATTCATTGAAGTCTCACAGAAATACTAAAAGGACAGGAACAATTATTATCCCCATTGTAAAGGTGGAGAAACTGAGGCTTAAATAAGGTTGAGTAACTTGCCCATGATTAAAAATTTTTTAAGTGGTAAAGCCACTTACTCCAAAATCCGCATGTAAACCCAGTGGTTTTTATACTTCTTTTTTAAATAGAGGGATTATTTTTAATACTAAATTCAGTGGCACCCAATATTCACTAAAGGAAGGGCCTGTGGCCTGGAGACACCACCTCCTACTTGCTTCCTCTCTCCCCTCCTTCCTCTTCTGAGGCAGCCCCTGATGAGATTCCATGGAAACTCAGAGATAATTGACCTCACATCTGGATTTCACTCATGTAGGCTCTGCTCATGTAATCACGTGTAATATTTTGATTTGTATTTGTATACATCAATTTAGCATGAATTCTTTCTAATCCAAATGCCTTCCTTCTGTATTTGTAATTTTCTTTGGCTGTTTCATTCACACTCAGAATGCTTCTCTAGAGGTCTGCCCTCTGGTCTCTTCTACATTCTTAGCACAACTACAATAAAAGAACCTGAAAGCAGATTTCTCAAAATTAGTCATTTGCTTTTCTAATAAGTAGTACTCATAGAAAGCTGAAGGCTTCTCTTTCAAGCAAAATAGATGCAGGTCTCTCCTCCTCATTTTGTAATTATCATATGATTTTCACACAATATATCATTGCAGTCCCTATTTCAGAATTAGAAAATTCCTTATCAGGATTTCATAAAATATATTTTACTGTCTTTAGTTGGGAAGGGACTGTAGAAAATTTTTACTGGGAAATTATTCTTCAGTAAAATGAGTAGTTATTATTACTATAAGAATAGAAAAGAATATTAATGTAAGAATATAGCAAGTATTGTTTAAAAGTAGAAGATATGTTACAATATCGATATCCCTAGTTTGCTAGGCTTGGAGATACCAACTAAATGGATGGAGTTACTTCCCTCTTAATGCTTCTCAGACGGGCTGCACAGAAATTGTACAGTGACCTTAAACATTAGAAATTTACATGTCGGATATTTACCCTCTGGTCACACAAACTGATTAAAGTGGGGAAGAGAATCAATCAGTCAAAGAATGGCAATAGTCACACTGCCTTAAATAGTTTGACCGATTCAACAAAAGTTGAATTTTTGACAAAAGAATTCTGATCCTAATTATAAGCCTCGGTTTCATTTGAATATTACATACAGAGCGCTGATAAGAGTGAAATTCTACTGTATTAGTATAAAATGAAATAGAAGGGACATATTGATTTGACTGAAAGGCACACCAGTATCTGTAGCAATTTATTTAAGCGTTTGTCAGGTCAGTAAGATTTAATGCAACTAACAAGTTGCCTGTCCCTCAGTCTCCCAGAGGATGAGCATCTTCTTTCATCAGGCTGGGCTTACTCAAGAGTGAAACCAGCCTGGTTTCTGTTAAATCGTACCCTCCTTGCTCATCTGCAGTGAAACTGATTCCACCTTCTCTATTGTTTGTCTATTCTGAGCACCAATAACAGTGCTCCTTGACGTGAAACTTCCTGATTGTTGCCATTTCTCCTAGAAGTTAATCTATCAGAGGCGAAAAAAATTCTTCTGGTGATTTAATGCAATCTGGGAGAATGAGCATGTTGCTCTGAGATTTCAAGGAAGGTGTTACCTTGTATTGGGGTAAGAAACTCCATTCAATGATCTGAGGCACACACCCAAATTCTGTCAGCAAACAGTGGTCAATATGTTTATAGCTTCTTCTCCTCATGCTCCAAGTATGTACTATTCTGGTTTTGTTAGCGTCTTGTGGGGAAGGGGCAGGGTTCAGGGAAAGGCCTATCCAGGTGATCATAGGTCAAGCAAATTCAATAAGACAAGTTTTCATCTATTTCTGCAATTCCTTCAGAATCTTTTAAAATGCCATGGACAACTATCAATCTGTTCTTTAGTATTTAAGGAAAGGTGTTTGTTGCCTTTATTTTGTGTTTGTTCTGCAAATTGAGGTAACATGCTGTCTAAAATAAAAGAAAGCCAATTTTGAATTTTTATTCCCATCTTTAGTCAAAATGTTGCCTTCCTATGTACAAGGCTTTGGTCATTGGTAATTCCATTTATTCAGGAAACGGAAACAACTTTAGTTATCTCAGACGTCAAAACATGAGATCATGGCCATGATAAGACCTGCATACAGAGTCCCAATTTCAATTACTTGCGAAAGGCTCAACACATTACAGACTGTGGGGATGGTTCAGGATATTTGTCCTTATCATAATTTAATACCTTCCATAATTGTCCAGCAAGTTCTCTCTGTCCTCCTGCAAAAAGTACCTAACCACAGGGTGACAGTAAATCCCCAAGCACTCTCAAGGTGACTGGAATATATATTAAAGGCTACACTGAAGTGATAAGAATTTAGGAGTGCTCTCATTCTAACCCCAGGACTCTGACTTGAGGAAGCTTCCTGAAAATTCCATGAGTGACAGCAATCTTTCCTGGTCACCAGAGCTAGAGTGATAGGTGGAAATAACCAGATCTGTACCCAAAGCTCTTAAACTAAGACAAATACATTTTCCACAAGATCTTCACTCATTCAACAAATATCTGTTAAGCTTTTGCCAGGTATCAGGTACTATTTGGTACATACTAATTGGTTTTGAAAAATCCAAAGCTTAATTTACAGGTGAATTCCAACAAAAAATAAAAAATCTGGTCCTCTCCAGAAAAGAAGTTTATTGAGACTCCTTGCTAAAGGGACATACACATATAAACACACACATAGCTCGTTCTCGCTCTCTTTCCCTCTCTATCTCTCTCTCTCTCTATATATATATCTATATACACATACCCAGAAGTTTATTCAGGAGTAAGTGAGTGAAAGAGTGTCACATGACAATTTGAGGCTAATTTTACTGTGTGGGACTTCAAGGATGTAAGTGCTGTGAAAAAAATTTGGGGAGGATTTTTTTTGTTCCTTCTTGGATAGATAAGCCCAAAAAGGCATTTTAGACAGATGAAGTGTTTCCCAGCCAACTTGTGTTTCAACAAAAAATTATGTCTCTATTGTCAAGGTGCTTTTAAGTATATTTATGAGTCTGTGAGCTGGGACAGTATCTGACAATGTTGCTTTCTCTTCTACCTCAAGATACAGGCTCACAAGGAGCCCTTCATGACTTCTGACCAGCACGCCAGATCTGTGGCTGTCCATCAGAGAATGCAGAGATGATAGAAAGAGGTCTCCTTCTAAAATGAGGGCATATAAATGACCCTCAAGGGAGGTCCAAGTGCTAATTCTGTTGGTAGCCCTGCAGAGTAAGCTATGGAAGCCCTCTGGGATGGATATTGCAAACCCTGAAAGGGCAAGAAATGTTCCCCAAATATCACCATTATGCCTTTAGCTGAAGGCATTTTACTAGATAGGAATTGAATTTGACTTAGACTTTGATTATAGAACTAACCAAAAAATCCTCTTATACTTTCTCATACTATAATATGTGGACTTTTCTTAAAAAAAAAAAAAAGATTTTATGCACTTATTTAAGAGAAAGAAAGAGAGTAGGGGGAGGGTCAGAGGGAAAAGAAGAGAGAGAATCTCAAGACAACTCCCCACTGAGTGTGGAGCCTGATGCAGGGCTCGATCCCAGGACCCTGAGATCATGACCAGAGCAGAAACAAAGAGTCACATGCTCAACAGACTGAGCCACCCAGGCCCCCTAGACTTTTCAATAATGAAATGATTTTAATATGACTTTGATGTTCACGTATCACCTTCTCATTTTACATCCCACTTAAGAAGTTCCTCTAAATCACCATTCAATAGTTGGCAGATTCAGGAAAGATCTTAAAAAAATAAGTCCCAGGTGATATGAGAAAGTTCCTCCCACACACACACACCCACTCCTATCCCCTCCTACCTATCAGGTAAGACATCTCTGGACCCGCATCTGTCCTTCTGACTCCCTGTTGAACTACGGAATCCTCATGCCACCTTTATGCTCCCCGTTAAGTGGCTTCTGAACAAATTTTTATAACTATGACTATCAGCAGTTGCTTCTTGATACTGTTTTCCATTTGTGTCATTCCAGTGAGCTAGTGCAACCCATCATTCCTTTTGCTCCAAGTAACGTCGGGCCAAGAGAAATTCTGATGTGAGGGCAGACACCCAGGAGCCAGCAAGGTCTCACCCACAGAAATAAGGAAAGCAACCTTGCTCAGATGCTCCTTCCTTCTGCCCAGGGAGTTCCCGCTTTAATGAGAGCAACAATCACTCCGGCCAGGAAATGAGAATATGGACTTTAGTACTTGAATTTTCCTACAGCCAATCACTACAAATGACCAAGAATTAGTAAGATGCACTGATTAAATGGATAAAAACTGGTTTTGTTGACAAGCTAAAAAAAAGTACCATTGTACCTTTGCAGGGGTGTTCTTTTGGTTATGAAAATTCTACCCCTCACCTCCCCAAACCCTCATCAATGAAAAGAGCCTGCCATACCAGGGTAAATCTTAGAGTAATACATCTGGCTACAAATTCTTCTAGAAAATAACAGACAAATGTGCCATCAGGACAAAGTGAGAAAACGAGAGATTCAAAGTCACCCTGAACACAATGAACAAGTCTTAGCAGCCCTGACCTCTGCTTTGGCTCTTGCCTGCCCTGGGACCTTGGCAGGACTGGACAGGGTTGTAACCATGTAGGCCTCCCTCTGGCATTGTGAGTAAATGAACTGAAGTGACAGGAAGTTGCATGCTCACACTTAAAAGCCCCTGACAAAAATCTGATTTCTTTAGATGTTAGGAGATACAAAAATGTGTGAGCAAATACTTCATGATTTGCCTCGAGCATTTGATTGTTGCAGTAGAATAGCCATAATGCACTTGTTATTCTAGCAATAGACATCTGTTAAACAAACCTTCCCAATGTCATTTGGATTTGCACAGTTCACAAAAAGAGTGGTCTCTGGAATCTGAATCTTCTCTCCCACCTGATAAATATTTGACCTGAGCCGGAAAACTAGTGCACTAAGCTTCAGTTTCCGATTTGTAAGATGGAAATAATAACGGTGCTCATATAAGATCATTGCTTTATTGTTATGTGAACTAACCTGGGGGGAAAAAACCCTCAGCACAAGGTCTAATGCAAAACAGGTCCTCAAAAATATTAGCTCTATGTGAGAAAAGCAAGAGTGGGCAAATCAAATAACCTAGGGGTGGGAAGATTGAGAAAGGGGTCCTGCTTTATAAAGATGAACATCAAGTATTTAAAATCTGGGTCAAAATCAACTAAAAGGGGACACAATACAATTCTTAAAAGCACAACCCAGAGAAGTGTAGACCAAAAATATGTAGAAGAAAGGTGTCAAGATGACAAATTTATGCACTAGAAATATATAATAGGCTATTAGAGGAAAACTGGAACGCTTTGAGGCCCATTCATATTTATTTCAAGAGAACGTTAGGGGAAAAAGAAAATGACCCTCTCCTAAACCTTTTTTCAGCACTATTGTTGGAGATAAGAGCTCCCGTAATGCAGGACAGCAACTCTTTTTTTTGTCTGCTGATGAGAATTAGCATGAGACAGAGAGGGTTTCAGTGGAGATAAGTTCCTATTTGTCAAGATAGCGCTGAGCTCAATCATTTATTCCTTAAGTCAACAACTCTTTATTGAGAGCTGTCCATGTGCAGGCAGAGTGAAAGGCACAAGGGACTGGAAAAAAATAAAAAACACAAAACAGTGAACAAAAAAAGTGTCCCATGTGTTTCCACATGTTGGTTATAATGAATAATGATGCAGTGAACACGGGAGTACACATATGGCTTTAAGATCTTGATTTCAATTCTTCTGGATAGATATGCAGACTCCTGGATCATATGTTTGTTCTATTTGCAGGGGTGGAGGTGGGGGTGAGGGGAGTTGCAGTTCTACAGGAATAAAGTTCCAGTTAAGCAAGGTGAGTAAGTTCTAAAGTTCTATACGACATTGTGCTATAGTTAATAATACTATACATTGCACTTAAAATTTTGTTAAGAATCTAGATCTCATCTTAAGTGAGAAAAAAATAAGAAGAATAAAGAGTAATGCCAAATAAGATTGATTGTGGTGAACATTTTTTTTAAAAAAAACAAGTGTGGGGACGCCTGGTGGCTCAGTTGGTTAAGCGGCTGCCTTCGGCTCAGGTCATGATCCCAGCGTCCTGGGATCGAGTCCCACATCGGGCTCCTTGCTCAGCAGGGAGCCTGCTTCTCCCTCTGCCTCTGCCTGCCTCTCTGTCTGCCTGTGCTCACTCTCTCTCTCTCTCTAACTAATAAATAAATAACAAAAAATCTTAAAAAAAAAAAAAAGTGTGGCTTGCACTTTCCTGGTACTCATGCACCCATGGGGAGAGGTTAAATGTTAATCAAACAGTAATCCAATTGGTTGTCTATCACAAACTGGGGCAAAGTGCTAGGAAGGAAAGAAAAGATACGTGGCCTAAAAGATCATAGGAAAATAGAAATTCTTAAGGGTGGGCTATATGTATGTAGTGTCTGGAGAAGAAAGATTTGTTTTGAAATCTGAAGAATAAATAGTAATTAACTATTTGTACTTAAATAGGAAATAATTACATGTGGAGGTGGAGTGGGGGAGAAGCAGGGATGTTTTTGGCTTTAGGGAACAGCACGTACAAAAGCCCTGTGGTAGAAGAGAGCATGGTTTGGCTGAAAGGTCCATGTGGCTAGGGAGCAGGAAAGGAGGGAGTGGGCAGAAAACCATTATCAGTGACAAGTCTGCTTTCTGCTTTAAACTGATATGAAGTAAACAGCAATCTCAGCTGAGAACTCAACTATGACTCATTGTCTCAGCATCTGGGTGAAATTGTGGATGCCTCCCCTTTGGAGGCAAGCCAGTACTTGGATCCTTTTGATATTCATGAAACAGACATATCAGCAAAATAAGAGGTAGAAAATTATCAAAGAGTTTCACTCCATTCTCCCTTTATTTCTTACCAATGTCCATGCTGCAACATACTCTAGGAATACCCACAAAGTTACTACATTGTTCTGAAGATGGGATTCATCAGCTTTCCAGTCTGGGGACCCCCAAGCAAGTGTGATTCACTCAGAGGGCACACCTGTAAAGCAGCCTAATTTCTAGAGGAGGAATATGTTAGAGGGATTTTAAAGAACTTATGGTTGTCCTCCCTCATTGCGAACAGCAAGCTATCTCCAGGAAGTGAGTGAAGAACAAGTATGGAGAACTCTCACAACTGTTAATCTCCACTTCCATGAGAAACCATTGTGGTGGTGTTGGGATGACTCAAGGTCTGTGAAGGGGACTGTCCTGAGTGATTAAACAGGCTGTTATAACAATCAATGTGAGTGATGAGAAGGGCCTAAAAAGGCAATAAGGAGAGGGATGAAGGAAAACAAATAAATTCCAAAAATGTAAGCGGCTGCATTGTCAGCATTGGTTTCTGAAAGCATTTTGTAGGGAGAAAGGGAAGAAGGAGGAACCACAGATGAGTCCTGTTACTAACAAGGGATTAGCTGGGGGAAAAAAGCGAGATTATTTTGGCACATTTTGTACCTGAGTACCTGAAGAATGTACTGTCAGTCTGTCAAAAAGTAACTAGATTTTGAAGCCTAAGACTTATAATTTCCATCCTAAAAATTTAGGATATCTCAGATGAAAAATATTGAAAAATAGTGGATTTTAGCATCGAGGGTGACAAAACACCCAGCAGAAAGTATGCAGAGTGAGAAGAGCCAGGGGCCAAGCAGATGTGGTAAAACATAAGGAAAATGAGCTCTTGGAGACCACAGAATTTGGGGAAGATGGGAATGATCAATAACATGAGAGGATTGGAACACTTCTCTCTGGTGTAAAAAGAGGCTTTACACCAAAGTGTTCCAATAAGGTAAGACCTGAAAAAATTCTCGTCTTCATCACGTAGTTTAAGTCTTGGTGGCCTTAGCAAGAATGATTCCAGTACAGTGGAGGGAGGCAAAGTCAGACTTCAGATGGTTGATGTATGAATAGCAGGTGGCAATGGAGCCAGTGGATGTAGCCTAGGATTCTCAGACCTTTGGATGTCGAGAGAGAATAAGTACTAGATGAGTGTTAGGAATGGGTACAGAGCAAGGAGTCTGTAGACGTTTTCAGGCATTTTAAGTAAAAAGCTGAAATGGAGAAACAAAAAATCAGGGTCCAAAGTTTCAATTCAGTTACTCTGTCAGCTAGGGAAAATCACTTAGTTCCTTAAGAATGGATTCATTTGTTTTATTTCTGTAATGAAATATGTGTCTGGATAGTCTTCTCTTAGGATGGCCCAGTTCTCATTTCGGGAGAACCTGGGATAACCATTTCGTGCCTTGACAAGGAAGACTCATTTGCTGTGCTTTAAAAATAAATGCTTCTATCCGGTCACAGCAGTGAGAGTGAGCACAGCCCAGGGTTAACTCTGTGAGGCCGAGCTGAGTAAAACCTTTGCCCAAGGCTCCACAAAACCCATTTCTGAAAGATAATAGTGTCCAAATAACTGTTTCTAAGGGGGAAAAATGCAATTTTCTCCTCTTGGGAGTGGGCATTTTTGCCTATTTATTCTTAATTATGGGTTTCATTACATTTCATCAATTTGCAGACTTATCTCTGGTTGAAATGTGTCTGCTTGTCAGTGGTCCAATTTACTGTGTCTGGGATTTATCCTGGGTTGGTTGACCTCTGGCAAAGCTTTGCAAGGACTGGGTCTCCTCCTTTTTACTGAGCTTGGCTTGACGGATTGCTTTCAGCGAGGGCTCTCCTAACCATGGAGGATGTCCTTGCTCTGGGAGGTTTCTATTTACTTCTGGCCTTGTGGCATTTGTCTAAGGCTGGGTTTTATTCTTTCCAGATCCTTGAGCTCCTCCTCTCATTGTGCTCTCAGGGCTCTGTGTTGGTTACTGCAGACCCTTTGTCCCAAGGGCTATTTACTTTGAGAGCTTGACGATTTATCAAATGACCTAGATAAAGGGTCTCAAAGCTTATCATCTGTTTTGTTGTCCAAAGATAAGGACTGTGTATTTCAGACCGAATATGACTAAGGATCAAAATTTTAAATGCATCATCTCAGAAGTGCTTGAAGATAATTTTTAAAAAGAAATTTGCAGAGGTTAATTAAGAATGGGCTGTTGTTGACAGAAAGACAAGGTGATTGGTATGTTCTGGAAGGTTCTGATCACTAAAAATAAGCTGACTTTGACTCTGGGAAGATACTTTAAGATGGATACACTTTCAAATATATGTTCTGTATATAACTCCATAGCAGTGCTAATGGTCAGATCATTTGCCGATAATGAGCAACTGTTAAAAAATATGCCATAGAAATTACCTTCATTTGTTATTCAGCAAATATTTATTGAGTACTTACTATATGCCAGGCATTGTTTAGGTTTGAGAGTTATAGTAAAGACAAAGCTCATGGAGCTCACATTTTTTGAGTGGGGGAACACCTACAACAAAATAAACAAGCAAACAACATGTATCATGCACCAAGTGGCAGGAATAGATAGGTGTAAAGGGAGAGAGGTTGGTAGAGAGGGAAGTGCAGTAAGGGAAGGCTGAAAGAACATTCCAGCAGAGATGTGAAAGGGGTAAGGGAGCAAACCACGTTGGCATCTGGGAATGGGCACTACAGGCAGACAGATCAGCACATATAAAGGAACGGCACAGGTGGAGTGCCTAGTGTGTCTGGGAATAAGAGAATGACTGGGAAGAGTCAAGAAGTGATTTGAGAAGTAAGACTGTTGGGTCACACAGGGGTTTTCCAGGACGTGGTAAGAATTTTGGCTTTTGTTCCATGTGAGTTGGGAAGCCATTGGAGAGTCTCCCCAGAGTGGTGTCATAATTTAAGGTAGGTCGTTTGGAAGCTCACTCTGTATACTCTGTTGAAAATAGAATTGTAGGGGCACAAGGATGGAAGCTGAAAGAATAGTACAGAGACTACTGAAATAATCCGAAGATGCTAGAAGAGTGCACCAGGGTGGTGACAGCAGAGGAGTGAGGCACTGTGGGATTCTATATATATTTTAACAGTAACGTCCTATCATACATTTATATGATCTGTAAATTGGATGCGAAATGTGAGAGAAAGTGAATGAGTCAAGGATAAATCAAAATTTGTGGCCAGAACAACCAAAAGGATGGTGGGAAGGTATCAGGAGGAACAATCTGGGTGTAAGGAGGAATATCAGGACTTGGTCTTATACATTAATCTGATGATCTTCGTCAGACTTCTACATAGAGGCCTTAGGTAGACAGGGGGACATCCAGCCTGGAGACATAAACTTGGGAGTCTTCCAGAGGAGACTGGGAAGGAGGTGACATAGAGAAGAGTCAAGGTCTATGGACTAAGACTTGGGGAACCTGAACTTAGAAGGACAAGGAGAAGCAACCAGCGAAGGGAATCCAGAAGGGGCAACCAGTACAGTAAAAATAAATCAAGAGGCTAAGTAAGAAAAATAATTAAGATGGATATGGTTAGTATATAAGTTAGTATATGTTATTAATAGAGTAAAAGAAATAAGAACAAGGAATTGACCTTCAGGTTAAGCCACACAAAGATCATTGGAAACTTTGTCAGTGCAGTAATTAGGACCAAAGGCAATTGGGGTAGGAATAAGTAAAACTAGGATGAGAAAATATAGAAACAATGAATATGGATAATGTATTAGTTGGGATTCTCCAGAGAAACAGAAAAAATAGGATGCATGTGTGCATGTGTGGTGTGGTGTGTGAAAGAGAGACAAACAGAGAGAGACTTAAAGAATTGGTTCATGTGACTGTGAAGGCTGAAAAACCCAAAGTTCTAGGCTAGAGATGTAGGGAAGAGTTGGTGCCGTACCTCAAATCTGAAGGTAGTCTGTTAGCAGAATTCCCTCTCCATCCTTTTTCTATTAAGTCCTTCAGCTGATTAAATGAGGCCCACTCACATTATGGAGGATAATTTGCTTTACTCAAAGTCTACTGAGTTAAATATTCATTTCATCTAAAAAAAAAAAAAAACCTTCACAGAAACATCTAGAATAATTTTTGATCAAATATAGGTGCAGCCAAGTTGACACATAAAATTAATCATAGAGACAAGTCCCAGGTGTATTGTAGTGGAGAAAAATAGGCAGCAGGTGGAAGAAGATACAGAGTGAAGAAATTATTCTTTAAGATAAGAAAAATAATAACATGGAAGTGTGGCAAGAGAAAAGTTGATGATGCAGGAGAGAGAGGAAGTATTGCATGAAAAATGTCCTTGAGTGAGTAAGAGGAATGGATTGACCTTTGATAGGAGCCAGGGGAAGTCCTCCATGTTCCAGGAAGAAGTCTGAGTATGAGACCCAGGTGCAGGAAGGTAAGTAAATGTGGTGGTAAAAGCTTATGGAAATTACCTTCTGAATGCTTCTATGTTCTTAGTGAAATAGGAAGCAGCATCACCAGCTAAGGCTAACAATAGAGGAGGTATTAGAGGCTTGAAGATCCAAAAAGATATAAAATACTTTTCAAGAAGAATGGAGATTGAGGGGTGCCTGGGTGGCTCAGTGGGTTAAAGCCTCTGCTTTCAGCTCAGGTCATGATCTCAGGGTCCTGGGATCGAGCAGCGCTTCCGGCTTTCTGCTCGATGGGGAGCCTCCTTCCCTTCCTCTCTCTCTGCCTGCCTCTCTGCCTACTTGTGATCTCTGTCAAATAAATAAATAAAATCTTTAAAAAAAGAAGAAGAATGGAGATTGAATAGACTAAGGAAATGGACAAGGATTTTCAGGTAGCCCTCAGTAATCATTTAAAGGTCATTGTTATGAGTTTAAGATGTGATATGACTATGCAGTTGTGTTTTTCTGCAGCCATGTCCAACTGAACCATTGTAGGGGCAGGAGCAGAACAGGCTAAGAGCATAAATAAATCAGACCATGGGGCTTTTCCAGGAAAGTACAATGCAGGGAGAGGGAAGTGAGGGAGTGGAGGCCTCATGTAAGGGAGTGGTCATAATGATAAACTGTGAAACTTAAGCTGGATTAAAAAGCAAATATGATGATGGGGAACCTGAGTAACTCAGTGGGTTAAGCCTCTGCCTTCAGCTCAGGTCAAGATCTCAGGGCCCTGGGATCGAGCCCTGCATCAGGCTCTCTACTCAGGAGGGAGCCTGCTTCACCCTCTCTCTATGCCTGTCTCTCTGCCTACTTGTGATCTCTCTCTCTCTCTCTCTCTGTCAAATAAATAAATAAAATCTTTGAGAAAAAAAAAGTAAGTATGATGACTATGAAGGTGAAGAAGGACAGCTACGAGATGGTAGAATCAATGGATGTCTTGTTAGGGCCAAGGAATTATGGTAGTCAGGATACTAGAGACAATCAGCTGGAAAGCCAGAGGGAGAGAGTAGAGAATAAGGTGTTTAACTTATGAAGGTTATAGAGGGATTTCAGTTCTAAGGTAATGGCCATTTCTAAGGTATATATGGCTAAGGACAGTATCACTGAAAGAAAGGAGACAAAAAAAGTTCAAAGGTGGGACGCCTGGGTGGCTCAGTTGGTTAAGCGGCTGCCTTCGGCTCAGGTCATGATCCCAGCGTCCTGGGATTGAGTCCCGCATCGGGCTCCTTGCTTGACAGGGAGCCTGCTTCTCCCTCTGCCTCTGCTTGTGCTTGCTTGCTCTCTCTCCCTCTCTCTCTGTCAAATAAATAAATAAAATCTTTAAAAAAATTTTTTTAAAAAGTTCAAAGGCCAAGATATTGAAGAATTCATCTTTGTGCTTATTAGAATCACCATAATTATGATAAGACCACAGTTGGAGAGAGTGGCTGTGAGCCAAGAGCTGAAATCCTCAAAGAATGTGGAAAGTGGCTTGAGGATTGGTGGGTGACTAACATTAGAAGGGGTAGTAGGTTGGAAAGTCTGCTGACATGGCAGCTGCATGGAATGAGGTGGCCCCTCCCCTGCCTCCACATCATTATAGATAGGTCCAGATGGGATCCAGGACTGTTGAGGGGTTTTAAGGAGAAAAAAGTGGCAAGTGAAGCAAAGAGTTAAAGTCCCACTTCCAGCCCCTGGGTGATGAGGGCTGTGGGAAGGAAAATGGCCACCACCTTAGGGGCAGAGAGAGAGGGAGAGAGAGAGATTCTCAAGCAGACTCTTCACTGAGCAGGGAGCCCAATGAGGAACTCAATCTCATGACTCTGAAATCATGACCTGAGCCAAAGTTAAGAGTAGGACACTCAACTGACTAAGCCACGTAAGAGCCCCACTTTTGTGTCATTTACATTGAAGGGTAAGAGGTGAGCCTTGGCAGGAAGGGGTAGAGTGTTCACCCCTGTCTCTGGTGACATGGGAGATGGAGGGGACCACCTCATCTAACCTGAGCACCTTGAATCCCTTGCTCATGCCTGGTTTGCCTGACAGTGGACATTTTTTCTCTTCTGTCCATGAGCTGGGTCTCAACTTGGACTCTGTGCCAAAGACTGCTGTGAACATTCCAGCTAATGGTCAATGTCCTGAACTTTGCCAGAATAAATCTGTCTCTCTCAGCAAAGCTTTTTCTAAGGCTCAGTTCCTGCTGCGTCTTCATTTGTGTTGAGATAAAGTGCCAGAGTCAGGACAGCCTGGAGCCACAGCACTTGCCTGAATGGGAGGAAATGGGCTCCAGTCCTACTTTTGCCACTTGCAGAAACCCCATACCGCTCTCAGCGTGGTTCCTGAGCTCCTGCAGGAAAAGTGTGCAGCCAGGAGAATAGAACCACCTCACAATTCTGTAATGGCCCCTGTGCATACTGTGCTGTGAACACTGAATGACTATTTCTTAAAAGTACTATTCAAGAATGAAGAAACTAGAGGAGTAAGATCATTTCTTTCAATGCTGTGCTCTACATCAAAAGAATACTAAATACTTTTGAGACCATCTCACATGGGTAGGCCAGGCTTATGGGATAAACTCAAATCTTCCCTACCCCAGGATCATTAAGAACAATCCAGAAATTGAGAGAAACTCTTATGGACCTAGAATTTCACAAGTTTGAATACCTACAGAGCCCTAGAAGGAAGTATAAGCAATGTGAGCCAGCTACAGTAAAACAGG
Organism: Taxidea taxus jeffersonii; assembly: GCA_003697995.1. NCBI lineage: Eukaryota > Metazoa > Chordata > Mammalia > Carnivora > Mustelidae > Taxidea > Taxidea taxus. The sequence continues at coordinate 114,343 of ML102753.1, read as the reverse complement.
GCACAGTGGGAACTAGAGCAAACTAAAATGGGTACTAGTTTTAAAAACAATTAATTAGCTCCAGCTGATTGTTATCTTCCAGGAACACAGGCCGGGTGTTGCCAGATGTTCTGTTTTCAAACAGCCAGAATTTAGATTTTATGCGAAGTCACCTAAATTTTTTAAATTTGCAACTAAATCAAAATATTAAAACCACTTCATAGATCATTTAAAAAAACACTAATAAGCAGATTTAATCTTAAGACCACAGATGTGCAAACAATATTTTAAGGTTATACATGGCTGATGATTACAAAGAGTTCAAGGAGTAACTCTAGTTTAATCAGTCCACCCTGAAGATCCTAAAGTCCTCTGATGCCTCCAGCCACAGAGTTATCAAATGATGTAACTGTTGACACATAGTAGGTTCTTATGAAATATTTACTGGATGAACAAACATACACAGTGTCAAAGAGCTGCAGCAATCATTTTATCTGGTCACTTTCACATGTCTTTTAGTTATTTTCCTTTAGCTAGGTTTCCTGGGAAACAAACTTTCAAAGCTGGAGATGTGTATGCAGCTGGCATACCGTGAGGTAGTCTCAGGAGTAACACCTACAAGGGAGTGAGGGCAGCAGCACGGGGCAGAGGAAGAAGGTGAGCTGTGAGCAGGTGTGACACAAACCACAGCCGGGCTCCCAGGGAGCTTTTGGCTGCTGGGCTGGCTCTTCCCTGATCTTCTAAATTGAGGCTGGGGCTGGGTGTTTCTCATTAGAAATGGGCACCTAGAGAGGGACTTAGCTGTGAGTGGCCATCAACCAATACTCATGGCAGCTGAGACCCTTAAAATTAGACAGTATGCCATGGCATCCACCATGCTTCTCAACCCTTTGGCGTGTGGAACCATAGAGAGGGTCAATATTAAGCAGAGTCAGGTGGAATTACAGTGGGATCCAGAACCCTGCCTCATCCTTGACTTTCCTCTCCTCGCTCCCTTCCCCAGGGCAGCATTAAGAATGCATATTCAGGGGCGCCTGGGTGGCTCAGTGGGTTAAAGCCTCTTCCTTCAGCTCAGGTCATGGTCCTGGGGTCCTGGGATCGGCCCCACATTGGGCTCTCTGCTCAGTGGGGAGCCTTCTTCCCCCTCTCTCTCTGCCTTTCTGTCTACTTGTGATCTCTGTCAAATAAACAAATAAAATCTTAAAAAAAAAAAAAAAGAATGCATATTCACTATCAGAAGTTACTTGCTTGATCCTCAAGGATTCCCTCATCTGAGATCCTAGAGAGGCTCCCTGGGGAGAGCACTCCCCACCTTTGAACTCTGCTCCCTTTTACTTTCCACCTCCCCCAACATACACACACAAGTAACCTCTTGGGAAGGGAGTCATACTTCCTCAAGGGAACCACTTCAATACCTCATGTCACCTCTTAAGAGAATATTCTGTGATGGACTGAAATGATCTGAAAATCATGATCAAGGGTTCTTTCATTGTAAGTGATTCATCCCTGTGGAGACTGTTCAGGTTTTCTTTCTCAGAGAAATCTCCCCAGCTTACTTGGCTTCCTCTTTGAAGAACAATATAATTATAGAAAAGAACAGAGAACACCATACAGATTAAAATGACAGGTTCCTAGTCCTTATTGAAACCTCAATGCTGAATTGAACAGCGTTCAGATGCCCTTTACTTCACCTTCCAATGTGAGATTTTTGAGAACTGGAAACTTTTTTCAAATGAGGCATACTAGCTGACTGAACTCTTTTCTCTCACTTAACCACTTACCTTCCTTGCCTCATGCTAAGAAGCTCATTAAATTGCCTTCTTACCTGTTTATTTTCCTCAGAAATGGTCTCTCTCTTAGCCCCTCCACTGAGTTTCTTTGATATCTTTGTTCAAATCAAGAATAATACATTTGAATCACTGCTAGGACATTAAAAAAAATGTTACTGGCTGCTCAGAAAGGTCCATACATGGTGTCCATCATTTACAAGCTCTTCCCACAAAATGAGGCTGAATTTGTATTCATGATGCTTCTCTTTTCCTCTTCCCTGACTATCCTCTCACATCTCTTCACACTTTTGCCTCTACCCACGCAACCACACACACTCAAATCACTAAGGGCAATTCTAGGAGTGGAATGCATGCCTCCTTGTCCCAGCAACAGAACACTTTCTGTTCATTATCCATAACAGCACATTTGGCTGGATGCCTATTTCTTCACTCTGCTTACTCAGCTAAAGTATGTAGACTGGAAAGATTTCAACTTTGAAATTCAAGAAAGTGATTCTAGGACAGTGTTTGAAAATGAAGATACTTTTATTGACACATGCTACAAATCCACAGTTAATGTCATTTCCAACGAACTTGTGCCAGGTTATCTCTTTCATCAAGTGCCAAAATAAGAAAGGATGGCACACACCAGCACAAAAGCACTCCCTCAAACAACCAAGAAGAAGACGTGCCCAGCAGGAACAGCAGAAAAGCCGCCATCTTGTCTGTCAGATATAACATTTCTTCTCAGTCGTGTGCTTTTCTAAAAAGGTAGGGGATGATTGCTTATTTTTCTTAGTTTTGTGCATTAAAAATTCAGAAAATAACACACAAAGCACTTGATTGTTTAAGAGGGTTTTTTTTTAAATCTGTATAACATAGGCTCCCTTCCCCTTATATAATATGTCTCCCTACTGCAGCCATCATTAGTGCTCTTTAGAAGCCCCATACTCTACTACTTCTTCAGCTGTTCACATGAGGGGAGCCTCTATACTAACCCTTTAGGATAAACTCAACAAATCTCATCTTCAACAGTCTCACTCTCTACCTTCACAGCTAAGACTTGTGAAGCCACTATGACAAGAATTGTCATAATGTCACAAAATGTCATGGCCCAGATGGAAATGCATGCCACACCAGAATGAAACATTTCTCCATATGCATACAATAGATCCCTTTCCTACAAAAGCTAACACTTTTGATTTCATCAATAAATCAATTATAATCAAGACACTCAAGCTCAGATTCAAATAGACCAGAAGTACAGCTTCTGGAATCAACAGGGATAAATTGTCAGATGGGGATTCATGTGGGCAAACAGTATACTTGAAAGGAGGACCCATTACCTCAGATTTTTAAGCTGGACATTTGATCCAGACATAAAATTAAAGTTGAAAACTTATTAAAAACTTTCCTTTTTCAGCCTCCATACCTTCTACTGCTATCTCTACCATGAGCTAAAATATATATTCTTAAAAGTTTTTAGCTATCTGTTTAGTCCAATTTGTGTAGATTAACTGGGTAAGGAGAAACTTCTCTTTATATTCCATTAACCACACAATCAAATCAACTTTAGAAATATCACAGAAGGGGGTGCCTGGGTGGCTCAGTGGGTTAAAGCCTCTGCCTTTGGCTCCGGTCATGATCCCAGGGTCCTGAGATCGAGCCCCACATCGGGCTCTCTGCTCAGCAGGAAGCCTGCTTCCTCCTCTTTCTCTCTCTGCCTGCCTCTCTGCCTACTTGTGATCTCCATCTGTTAAATAAATAAATAAAATCTTAAAAAAAAAAAAAAAAAAGGAAGAAATACTTGTGGAAACATGTCCACTCTAATAGTCACCAGGTCTAGCTAAAGGAAACATAGACAGGTGATTTTATGTTTTAACCGTTTTAAAAACAGTTTTTTATGTTTTCAATGGGACAATAGTTGATCTCAAGAAATAAGATGGTCTCTTTCTTAAATGTGTTAATAATAAACCCAGATTGAGTGGTATATATAAACCAAGACATTTTGAAAAGACAAAAAAAAAAAAAAAATGGAAGGCTTTTAGAACTAGAGAGATTATCTAGCCCCATTCCTTTTATTTTATGGATGAAGCCACTGAAGACTACAGAAGTTAGAGAACATCTACTTCTCCTTACCTGTACTACCTCAACAGACCTGAGAGCCAACAGCCCCATGCTCTACCTACTTCACCTGAAGCTTGAGAAGCTGTCAAGGCCAGAATCATCCAATGGAGAGCCAGCACAGCCATTACACACTGCACCAGAATGAAATGTTCTTCTGGTGTCCTCACTCAAAGTCCAATGTGTTTCTCTTCTTGATGTTTCTCACTCAAAGTCCAATGTGTTTCTCTCTTGTGTTTCTCTCTCAATGTTGCTCCCTTAAGAAGGAATAGCATTTGTTTTTCAGCAAGTATTATAAAACATCCTGCTCTGCAGATGTCCAATAATGTGGCAGATAGAGATTATTAAATTACCAAAAGAGGTTGCTTACTTTCAAGTAAGTTGGTCAGAGAATTCTCATATCCTGTGGTCTGATAGTAATCACTTCCCTCAACAACAGGGTCATATATCAGTTCTGAGGAAAGAATCAGAAGGCCAGATCCATGCTGTTTTTTTAAAAACAGAGACATTGGTGAAGTGCTCTCTTATTTTTAAGACACGTTGACTGAATATATATTTTATATTTATTATATAGTTAAATTGTCACTGTAACTTTCTATCTTTTGGCAATTTATTTTCTTTGGCTTTATGGGTTATGTTTAACAACAAGGCCACCTAAATGAACATCCTGTGACTTTCCTGTTTAAGTGTTTGCCAGATCTAGGTTATTTAGAAATATGAGGTTTCCAAACAAGGGAAAGAGATTAAAATCACCTCTTCTATCCAGTAAGCTCAGTTTAACATGAATGGAATCTTGAATCAGTACTTTAGGAGGGGAAGTACTTTCTTGCTGATATGACTTCCTAGTCACAATTATTGAAGGATGAAGGATATTCTTATTTCCATTTAAACAACTTTTCTAGGAAATGGAATAGTAAAAATGAACTTCGGCTTGTCTCATGCAAAAAATGAATATAAAAATACAATACATTAAGGGGTCCAATGACCACCAGCACCTGAAATTATGTCAGTGAAATGAAGAAAATGGTGTGAGTCTGTCAAATTGTCATGGCCCAGATGGAAATGCAATACTGCAAAGCCCAAAAGTGAGATCCAAGGTGTGGGAGGAGCTCCCATTCCAACAGGCAGTGGTAGGACTTGATCGTCTGTCTTGGCTACTACCTCTTTTGGTTTTTACATCATTTTTTAAGGTTTAGAAGAAGACAAAGCTGTTAATAAAAGTGTAGAGGAAAACTATATGGAGAAACCATAAAAACTGCAATTTACAGCCTATAAAAGAGAGTTCAAGGGAAATTAATTTTTGTATATAAAGTCTTTTAACCAGCCTAGTTAATGCCAAGCACAGTTACTATTTCTTCAAAAGATAGATAAGAAAGCTCCAAGCATAATTGCAAAATAAAGAAAAATAAATCTGAAGCAGATGTCATAAAGTAGCCCCCAAACTCTTAACTTTTTTTTAATTATAGAAAAGTCATGGGCTATTTGTGTACACAATAGCTTACCAGGGAAAGAGAGCAAAACTTAAACACTGGGAGATATTTCAAAAAAATAATTACTGTAACCAGAGTCCTGAGGGAACTGGAATATTAAGAGAAGATAAACTTTAATGGGATGAATAGGATTCAATTATTTTCTGCAGCTTTAGATTTTCATAAACCTTAAAGGAAGAAAAATAGAAAAATTTTTTTCCTATAAACTTGATTCCTACTGCAGAACCAAAGTTCAGATTCATGTCTTTTTTAAAGGTTTTGAAAGGGCCCATTTTTTTCTTCAGGAAAATCCAACAGATCATCTCTTGCCTAAATTTTATTCAGCTGCTCCTAATAACTTCTTAATATTGGTTCCATTGCTTAAGACATCTGAGAAGTTTCCAGAAACAAAAAACAGTAAAGGTGCAGATCCTCACTATGAACCAAGAAAAGGAAAAGAGAGTACTCTTGCCAAAAGGTACTATCCTTGAACCACATTTCCAAACAGTGTGCTTTGATGACATTTTGGTTCTGAAGATTTAGGTGATTCAGATAAAAATTTACTAGGTTAGATTTGATTTCCCACATGGAAATTCTCTTCACCAAAAATTCAATTCATTTTTGTAGAGTTGTTTGTTAAAGTTTAAATTAAAAATTACATTAAACAACTGGATAGAGGGATGGGTAGATAGATAAACAATAAATCAAATAGGATAGTGGTACGATCTAGGCTGTAGAAAAATGGAGGTTCACTATAACTTTTTTCAATTTTATCGTATATTTGAAAAAAATAATTTAATGTTGGGAGAAAAAATATCACAGTTTAAAATAAATGATCTTTCTGAACTCTACCTCCACCACCACCAAGAAAAAAAAAAAAAAGCTTATTTCACCAACCGCAAGTCAAACTAAACAGCAAAGAACTTTCTAATGAGTCCATGATGGATGAGTAGCTCACTCTGTGCAGAGGTGGTAGACCCAAAGGTTTGGGCCCCAATTAAAGAGGCATTTGGCAGATATTCTAGCTCAGCAAAAAGACCAAATGTGTATAAGGACTTAATGTTGTTGATTCAAAAATACCTGCCTTAAAAAAAAAAAAATACCTGCCTTAACCTATTTATAAAACATATACCCTAGAGACAGATTAGGCTCCCAAAAGCCTCACAATGTCTAAGGCAGAAAGACAGTACACAGGACTAGACACAGTAGGACCACAAGAGTCTAGGTCTCCCTAGTTAGATCTGTCCCAAACCTGGTTCTCTTCTCTCTTTACCCATGATTGGTAAAGTCTCTATTGCTTGAAAGCATCTGGCCAGGACCAGTTTTCTGTAAGCAACAGAGAAAGGCCCAGCTTGTGGGAGCTCAGGTGGGGTGGACAAAGGCATCTTCAGTTAGGGCCTTCAGTGGCTCAGGTATACCAATGGCCCAAAGCCCAGGTGGACCAGGAGAAGCAGCACAAGCAAAGTCTTGTGCCTTCTGATCCTAGAGCTGGCTTTTGGCCTCAGATTTTGTTATTTAGCCAGCTGGGGGAGACAAGAACCTTTAGGTATATTGTTTCATAGGGAAAGGCTGAGTCCCATAGCTGTCAATGAATTCCAGATAACCATAAAGCCATAGCTCTCAATGTTTTTGACCCTGGGACATTTTATATACTTTTAAAATATATTTTTATACTTTCAAAAATTATCGAAAACCTCCAAAGCGCTTTTGTGTATGATGGTTATGTTATCTATCAGTATTCACAACATTCAAAATTAAAGGGGAGAATTTTAGTATTTATTAGTTTATTTTTTAAATGAGAATAAGGAATTCCTTACACGTGAATGTAAATAACGTATCTTTAATGGGACATGTAGTCTCTGGACAACTCTACTGCTATTCACTCTTAAAAAGAGGAAGAGTGAAAACAGGGAAGGACTTAATATATTATGAACACGGTTTGACCTCATGGTTCCATGTTTGGGTCTTGGCACTTCCCTTTCTACTTAGCCCCTGGAACACACTTTGAGAACTAGTACCATAGAGGCATGGGCTAAGACTGGGTGTTCGACAGCACCTGCCTTCATGAAAGTTGCCTCCAGACAGGTCATGGTGGTACACACACACTTTATAATAGTAATGAGCCTCAAGGAGAGGTGAGTGGCCTATTTACCCTGAATATGCTACCAAAATGGCTAAGGTAACTTTGAAATGGTAGGCAAATTATTCTCCAGGTTGGAATTCTTCAAGGGGTTTTGCTTTTTTCCCCTTTTGAGTCTTTAAAATTGATATTTAAAAATTTAGCAGCTTGGAAACACATTTACAATTGACTTCCTCATACCTTCAACCCGGTGATATAAATAAGTAAATTGATTCCCTGGGGGCTGGAAGCCTGGTCTTTACCACCCAAGGGACATTTAGGATGCTCCTTCCGCTGCCCAGGTGTCCCTGAGCCCACACTAGCTCCCAGGTGTAACAGGAGCCAGGCTTCCTGCTCCTTTGCCCGTGCCCTTTCTCTGCAAAGCAAACTCCAATTCATTCTAAAAGCCAACCAAAATTGGTTTTGGCAATCTTTTAGTGCTTCTCATCTAATAACTCAGAAATTCTAAGCCCTGTTTTTAAGAAAGAACAAACTGAACCATGGGGAGGAGAATAAATCTCCCAGGATTCCATACAATTAATTGGCCCAGACAAGAACAATATGAAGGTCATCTCTGATCATCATCATCCACAAACCAGTTGTCTCCTGTGCCTCTGTATGCAAAGTAGGTTACATTTCTGATTCAATTACTCAAATGTGCTGTCTTTCCTGTTAAAACTAGAAGAACATTTGTTTATGGGGGTTTTTTTTGTACTTCATTAAAACAATGCAGAGTTCTATAATAGTGAATGTAATCTGTGTTTAACTCTGAAGTGTTCAAGGGCAAAGGCTTTGTCCTACATTTATTTCTTTGTCATTTCCTCTGTGAATTTACATAGCATACTCTCTCATTAGTGACTCCCTGGGACTACTCTATGTTTTTCCCCCTCTTCAGAATTAACTATTTAATTTCAACACTAATTTTTCCAACCATTATTTCAGCCAACAAATATTTATTACACATCAGTAACATGTGCTAGATGTTGAGAATACCTGGCCTCCATGTGTCTTTCTTCCAATGTTATTCACACCTACAGAGAGTTCTGGAAACCTGTGTGATCCTGGTACCACTGATATATTCTAAACCCAAACCCTCTAAGCCTTGCCACCACCATCTCCTAAGAGACCATCAGGAAGAGCTCTACCTGGTCTATCTCATTCACACTGATGCCCTTTTATTTCTGTATAAGTCTGTCCCCCACTAGCTGCCACCCGACTCTGTCTCTTGAAACTTTTCCCCCTGGGCCTTCTGTAACTCACAGCAAAATCAACTAAATTCTAGCTCTGCTAGGAGCATTCCTTTCAACCTTGGCCTGAAATCTGGTCCAGTGAAAATCATTGAATGACGCTTCCTGGAATCCTTTTACTTGGTTTGTACTCAAGACACTTCTATTTCTTCTACACCAAAGAATCTCTCAGCCTGGAGGTGAGGTGGGCATTTTTCTTGCTCATCACTGCTGTTTCCAGACCCTTGACCCTCTATCCTCTCTACAGCCCCCAAACTCTGAAGCTCATGTCATCAGAGCATCAGCAAATATTTCTTGAGCAGGTACCATGGATCAGACACTGTCTTTGGCATTAGGGATCTAGCAGTAAATTAGAGTAAAATAGTTCTGCTCTCTGGAGTCTAGTAAAGGGGAAACATGCATAATAAAGTAAGTTAAATATATAGTATGTTAATACTAGAAGTAGGAAAATAACTTGTTAGGGTGGGTTGGGAAGCTGATCTTTATAGGATGATCAGAAATGATCTTACTGAGAAAATGAAATATAAGCAAAGACCTAAAGGAAGTGAAGGAGGAAATAATGCTAATAGCAAAAAAAAAAAGCATTCCAGGCAGAGGGACTGAAAAGAACAAAGATCTGAAAGCAAAAGTGCGCCTGGTATGTTCAAGAAGCAGCAAAGATACCCAGGTAGTTTATCTGTTCACCTTCTTGTTACAATCATCTGTCACCTCTTAGTCAAACCCCTTGTTCTGTAAAGGTTTAACTCCTTACTCATTGCTACTGTCTTTGATGTTAATATCCCATGTAGGTCCTCTTTCAATATCCTGGCTCTCAACTCCCTGAACCCCTTTTCTCTTATCAGCCTCACTCATGTGGTCACTCCCATAGTTATACCCTAGCTTGTGTCATTCCCAGTAACCCAAGCCTTCCAATATTTCAACTTAAAGCATCACACTTTCTTTTCTTTGTTTGCTTTTAAAGATTTATTTATTTATTTTAGAGAGACTGAGAGAGAGTGTATGTGTGTATGAGTGGGTGGGGGGGCAGAGGGAGAGAATCTTCAAACAGACTCCCTGCTAGCATGGAGCCCAATACAGGGCTCGATCTAATGGCACATGAGATCATGACCTGAGCCAAAACCAACAGCCAGACACTCAAAAGACTGAGCCACCCAGGTGCCCCAAAGCATTGTACTTTCTGACCCCAGTTTTTTCCTAACATATTCCCTCTGGTTATCCAACTTCAACAATTCTTCAACCCCAAAAGGTCATACAATCCAGTGACACTTCTACCTTTCCACTGCATCCAAGCCTTGTGTCTATTCCATTATTATAACCCTTGCATACAGCTCAGTGACTTTGCTTCTTTTTCCTGCATTTTACTTCCTCAGTAAAACCATAATCCTGATTAAACCAACTTCTCTGCCTAATCCATGCCTCTGTACCCATTGGTGAAGAAAACACAAAATCACACTGACTGGTCTCAAGTCAAATTCATGATCACTGGTTTCAAGTAGGTTTCAGTGCTGCCAAAAACTCACACGTTCACCTCATCAGTTCCCTCTACCACTCTCTTAGATGTCCATGACACAGCTTCTCATCTCTCCTCAAACCTTCAAATTTCCTTTCCTCTTTAATTTCAGCTGATGGCTTGACATCTATCCTGTTGAGAAACAATTAATTGGAAAAGAACTTCCAGACTTCTACCACTACATCTACTACTGCATGACATCTATAACCAAATGTAATTCCTCCCTCCTGTTACTAATGTTTCTGAGGTCCCTGCCCCAATCCATGTCAACCTCTCTGTTAGGACAATTAGATTTCATCCTCTCTTGCCTACTCTGGGACATACTCTTAGCTGCTTTCCCCCATTTCTCCTTCATCCTTCTTTTTTCTTTCCTCCCTGCTCTATCATTCCCTTCAGCAAATGTGCATGGTATACTACCTTTATTTTTCTATTAACCTCTTCTATGTCCTCTTTAACTTCCCAGACGGTAAACACTGGAGTGCTCAGAGCTCAGCCCACAAGCACACACTCACTCTCTGGGGTGATTCTTTCTAGTCCCATGGCTTCAAAGATTATCCAAAATCCTGACAGTATCTAAATGTGTGTTCACCCTAGACCTTCCCCCCAACTCAAGTGTCATCTTCTCAGATAAGCCTTTTATGACCATCTTATGTCAAAATACCCTTTCCTCCACTCTGCCATCCTCAACATTCTCTACTCCTACATAGGGTTTTAGAAAACCTTAAACAGCCTTAAACAGGTTTTTAGCAAAATCCTGGTTTTAGGTTTGTTAAAATACTTGAGAAAAGTATTTGGGTGCAAATAGTATATTTCAGAGGTGATCTCAGAGGTATGGCAAGGAAATGAGGAAATCAAAGAGAGAAGAAAGAAGGACCACCAAATAATATGTCAATGGATCAGTTACCTTTGTGAGCAACTGGGGCTCACTGCTCATGAGAAATTACATGGAGTACACGTGAGAGGGGTAAGGAAGCTCACACACACACACACACACACACATACACACGACCTACCCCTGTCCATCAATATGGACATAGCTCCTCAGTCTTTAACTTTCTGGCATTTGGAGTCAGAAAACAATGTCAGGTGCAGGTGTAGAAAACTATCCATCTGCAGGAGCATAGTGAGTGAGACTGTCAAAGCCAAACTCCAGGCAGTATGTCCTGACATCTTATACATTTATTGTTTATTCTTTCATTGTCTGTCATCATCCTCTAGAACATAAGTTCCATGAAGGTAGAGCCCTTGTTAGTTTTATTCATTAACATATCTTCAGCTTTTTGGGAATGTGGTAAATATTCAGTAAATAAATGATTGTCTATGTCTCAAATATCCTGGATTTTCTATTTTTATCAACTTTACTAAGGTATCATTCATATATAACCCAATACACAGATTTTAAATTAATACTTTGATATACTTTTACTAATGTATATCCCTACATAAATAACCCCCCATCAGCATACAGAACATTTCCATCTCTCCAAAGTTCCTTCATGCCCCTTTCCAGCTAATACCCCAACTCAGGTGACCCAGGACCTGATTTTCCATCATCATAGCTGATGTGTGACTGCTCCAGAGCTTCATATAAACAATGAACTTAGTATGTACTCTTTTGTATCCAACTTTTTTCCACTCACCCTGGATTTTTTGAGATCCGTGCATGTTATTATATGTATCAATAGTTTATTCCTTTTTATTGTTGAGTAGAATTTATCTGTTAGTGGACATTTAGACTGTTTCTAGTTTGGGGCTATTAAGAATCAGATAGATTTACCCAGATTTAAGCAGAGAATAAAGAAGCTAAGCAAAAGAGAGACAAACAACTACTGGACCACAAGGGGAGAATTCGAGAGATAAGTGATAACATAAGACAAAACAATATTAGAATAATTGGGATTCCAGAAAAAGAAGAAAGAGAGAGGGGGGCAGAAGGTATATTGGAGTAAATTATAGCAGAGAATTTCCCTAATATGGCAAAGGGAACAAGCATCAAAATCCAGGAGGTGCAGAGAATCCCCCTCAAAATCAATAAAAATAGGTCCATGCCCTATCATCTAATAGTAAAACTTACAAGTCTTAGTGACAAAGAGAAAATCCTAAAAGCAGCTCAGGACAAGAAGTCTGTATCATACAATGGTAGAAATATTACATTGGCAACACACTTATACACAGAGAACTGGCAGGCCAGGAAGAACTGGCATGATATATTCAGAGCACTAAATGAGAAAAATATGCAGCCAAGAATACTATATCCAGCTAGGCTATCATTGAAAATAGAAGAAGAGATTAAAAAAAGCTTCCAGGACAAACAAAACTTAGAAGAATTTGCAAACACCAAACCAGCCCTATGGGAAATATTGAAAGGGGTCCTCCAAGCAAAGAGAGACCCTACAAGTAGTATACCAGAAAGGAACAGAGACAATATACAGTAACTGTCACCTTACAGGCAATACAATGGCACTAAATTCATATCTCTCAATAGTTACCCTGAATGTAAATGGGCTAAATGCCCCAATCAAAGACACAGGGTATCAGAATGGATAAAAAAGCAAAACCCATCAATATGCAGTCTACAAGAAAATCATTTTAGACCCAAAGACACCTCCAGATTTAAAGTGAGGTGGTAGAAAAACAGTGTACCATGCTAATGGACATCTAAAGAAAGCTGGGGTGGCAATCCTTATATCAGATAAACTAGACTTTAAGCCAAAGACTATAATAAGAGATGAGAAAGGACACTATATCATTATTTAAAGGGTATTTCCAACGAGAAGATCTAACAATTTTAAATATATATATACTCCTAACATGGGAGCAGCCAACTATGTAAACCAATTAATAACAACATCAAAGAAACACATGGACAGGGGAGGAGTCAAGATGGCGGAGAAGTAGCAGGCTGAGACGACATCAGACAGCAGGAGATCAGCTAGATAGCCTATCAAACCATTCCGAACACCTATGAATCCAATAGGAGATCAAAGAGAAGAAAAACAACAATTCTAGAAACAGAAAATTGACCACTTTCTAAAAGGTAGGACCAGCGGAGAAGTGATTCCAACGCGACTGGAAGATAGACCCCAGGGGGAGGGGCCGGCTCCCAGCAAGCGGCGGAGCACATACTCAGGACTTTTAAAAGTCGGCTCCATGGAGGGACATCGCTCCAGAGGCTAAACTGGGGTGAAGACCTCACGAGGACAGCGTGGACTCAGGTCCTGAGGGGTCACAGAAGGATCAGGGGTGTCTGAGTGTCGCAGAGCTCACAGGTATTAGAGCAGGGAAGCCGGCTGCGGAGACAGAGCCGAGGTTTCCTAGTGGTCTGTGACACGGACCGGTGCTCTGTGGCACTGGCCGGGGCTCTGTGCAAGGGGTCCCCACAAGATCCGGGGAGACTCCGACCTGGGAGAGCTCAGGGATCTACGGGGTCCGAAGGCTCCAGGTGGGACTCTGCCAGAGATAGAGACGCTTGATCACAGGCTGGGTGAGCTCGGAGCTCCCAGAAGCCAGTGAGACGGGACTGATGACGCACGATTTTCTCTGAGCGCGGTCTGCGGGCGCACGCGGTCTCCGAGCACAAACGGGGGCTGGGGAGACAGGAGGGATTAAATGATTTTCTCTGAAGGCGCACTGAAGACTGGGGCCCCTAGCTCTAGGCTCCTCTGAACTGGAGATTCGGAGGCCGCCAGTGTCATTCCCGACCTCCGGAACTCTACGGAAAGCGTTCAGGGAACAAAAGCTCCCAAAAGCGAACCTGAGAGGATTACTTAGCCCGGCCCCTGGTAAGGTTGGTGCAACTCCGCCTGGGGCAGAGACACCTGAGAATCACTACAACAGGCCCCTCCCCCAGAAGACCAAAGAAATCCAGCCAAGACCAAGTTCACTTAACAAGGAGAACAGCAGATTCTTATCTGGACAAAATGACAAGGCGGAAAAACTCACCACAAAAGAGCAGGAGACAGGACCGAAGGCTAGGGACCTAATCAATACAGACATTGGTAATATGTCAGATCTGGAATTCAGGATGACGAGTCTCAAGGTTCTAGCCGGGCTCGAAAAAGGCATGGAAGATATTAGAGAAACCCTGTCAGGAGAAATAAAAGCTCTTTCTGGAGAAATAAAAGAACTAAAGTCTAATCAAGTTGAAATAAAAAAAGCTATTAATGAGGTACAATCAAAAATGGAGGCTCTTACTGCTAGGATAAATGAGGCAGAAGACAGAATTAGTGATATAGAAGACCAAATGACAGAGAATAAAGAAGCTGAGCAAAAGAGAGACAAACAACTACTGGACCACGAGGGGAGAATTCGAGAGATAAGTGATGCCATAAGAAAAAACAACATTAGAATAATTGGGATTCCAGAAGAAGAAAAAAGAGAAATAGGAGCAGAAGGTATACTGGAGAGGATTATTGTAGAGAATTTCCCTAATATAGCAAGGGGAACAAGCATCAAAATCCAGGAGGCCCAGAGAACACCTCTCAAAATCAATAGGAATCGACCCACACCCCGCCACCTAATAGTAAAATATACAAGTCTTAGCGACAAAGAGAAAATCCTGAAAGCAGCACGGGACAAGAAGTCTGTAATGTACAATGGTAAAAATATTAGATTGGCAGGAGACTTATCCACAGAGACCTGGCAGGCCAGAAAGAACTGGCATGATATATTCAGAGCACTAAACGAGAAAAACATGCAGCCAAGAATACTTTATCCAGCTAGGTTATCATTGAAAATAGAAGGAGAGATTAAAAGCTTCCAGGACAAACAAAAACTGAAAGAGTTTGTAAACACCAAACCAGCTCTACAGGAAATATTGAAAGGGGTCCTCTAAGCAAAGAGAGACCCTACAAGTAGTATACCAGAAAGGAACAGAGACATTATACAGTAACAATCACCATACAGGCAATACAATGGCACTAAATTCATATCTCTCAATAGTTACCCTGAATGTAAATGGGCTAAATGTCCCCAATCAAAAGACACAGGGTTTCAGAATGGATAAAAAAACAAAACCCATCAATATGCTGCCTACAAGAAACTCATTTTAGACCTGAAGACACCTCCAGATTGAAAGTGAGGGGGTGGAAAACAATTTACCATGCTAATGGACATCAGAAGAAAGCTGGGGTGGCAATCCTTATATCAGATCAATTAGATTTTCAGCCAAAGACTATAATAAGAGATGAGGAAGGACACTACATCATACTCAAAGGGTCTGTCCAACAAGAAGAACTAACAATTTTAAATATCTATGCCCCTAACATGGGAGCAGACAACTATATAAACCTATTAATAACAAAATCAAAGAAACACATTGACAAGAATACAATAATAGTAGGGGACTTTAACATGCCCCTCACTGAAATGGACAGATCATCCAAGCAAAAGATCAACAAGGAAATAAAGGTCTTAAATGACACACTGGACGAGATGGACATCACAGATATATTCAGAACATTCTACCCCAAAGCAACAGAATACACATTCTTCTCTAGTGCCCATGGAACATTCTCCAGAATAGATCACATCCTGGGTCATAAATAGGTCTCAACAGGTATCAAAAGATTGGGATCATTCCCTGCATATTTTCAGACCACAATGCTCTGAAGCTAGAACTCAATCACAAGAGGAAATGTGGAAAGAGCACATATACATGGAGGCTCAACAGCATCCTTCTAAAAAATGAATGGGTCAACCAGGAAATTAAAGAAGAATTGAAAAAAACCATGGAAACAAATGATAAATGAAAACACAACGGTCAAAAATCTGTGGGACACAACAAAGGCAGTCCTGAGAGGAAAATATATAGCGATACAAGCCTATCTCAAGAAACAGGAAAGGTCTCAAATACACAACCTAACCCTACACCTTAAGGAACTCGAGAGAGAACAACAAAGAAAGCCTAAACCCAGCAGGAGAAGAGAAATAATAAAGATAAAAGCAGAAATCAATGAAATAGAAACCAAAAAAACAATAGAACAAATCAATGAAACTAGGAGCTGGCTCTTTGAAAGAATTAATAAGATTGATAAACCCTTGGCCAGACTTATCCAAAAGAAAAGAGAAAGGACCCAGATAAATAAAATCATGAATGAAAGAGGAGAGATCACCACCAACACCAAAGAAATACAAACAATCATAAGAACATATTATGAACAACTCTATGCCAACAAATTCGACAATCTGGAAGAAATGGATGCTTTCCTAGAGACATATAAACTGCCAAAACTGAACCAGGAAGAAATAGAAAACCTGAATAGGCCCATCACCAGTAAGGAGATTGAAACGGTCATCAAAAATCTCCAAACAAAAGCCCAGGGCCAGATGGCTTCCCAGGGGAATTCTACCAAACATTTAAAGAAGAATTAATTCCTATTCTCCTGAAACTGTTCCAAAAAATAGAAATGGAAGGAAAACTTCCAAACTCATTTAATGAGGCCAGCATCACCTTGATCCCCAAACCAGACAAGGATCCCATCAAAAAAGAGAATTACAGACCAATATCCTTGATGAACACAGATGCGAAAATTCTCACCAAAATACTAGCCAATAGGATCCAACAGTACATTAAAAGGATTATTCACCACGACCAAGTGGGATTTATTCCAGGGCAGCAGGGTTGGTTCAACATCCGCAAATCAATCAATGTGATACAGTACATTAACAAAAGAAAGAACAAGAACATATGATACTCTCAATAGATGCTGAAAAAGCATTTGACAAAGTGCAACATCCCTTCCTAATCAAAACTCTTCAAAGTGTAGGGATAGAAGGCACATACCTCAATATTATCAAAGCCATCTATGAAAAACCCACTGCAAGTATCATTCTCAATGGAGAAAAACTGAGAGCTTTTCCGTTAAGGTCAGGAACACGGCAGGGATGTCCGCTATCACCACTGCTATTCAACATAGTACTAGAAGTCCTAGCCTCAGCAATCAGACAACAAAAAGAAATTAAAGGCATCCAAATCGGCAAAGAAGAAGTCAAACTATCGCTCTTTGCAGATGATATGATACTATATGTGGAAAACCCAAAAGGCTCCACTCCAAAACTGCTAGAGCTTGTACAGGAATTCAGTAAAGTGTCAGGATATAAAATCAATGCACAGAAATCAGTTGCATTTCTTTACACCAACAACAAGACAGAAGAAAGAGAAATTAAGGAGTCCATCCCATTTACAATTACACCCAAAACCATAAGATACCTAGGAATAAACCT
>ML102753.1:41627-91902 GCA_003697995.1 Taxidea taxus jeffersonii | reverse complement strand
ACACCCAAAGAACAAATAATCCAATCAAGAAATGGGCAGAGGACATGAACAGACATTTCTGCAAAGAAGACATCCAGATGGCCAACAGACACAGGAAAAAGTGCTTCACATCACTGGGCATCAGGGAAATACAAATCAAAACCACAATGAGATACCACCTCACACCAGTCAGAATGGCTAAAATGAACAAGTCAGGAAATGACAGATGCTGGCGAGGATGTGGAGAAAGGGGAACCCTCCTACACTGTTGGTGGGAATGCAAGCTGGTGCAACCACTCTGGAAAACAGCATGGAGGTTCCTCAAAAAATTGAAAATAGAGCTACCTTATGACCCAGCAATTGCACTACTGGGTATTTACCCTAAAGATACAAACGTAGTGATCCAGAGGGGCACGTGTACCCGAATGTTTATAGCAGCAATGTCCACAATAGCCAAGTTATGGAAAGAACCTAGATGTCCATCAACAGATGAATGGATAAAGAAGAGGTGGTATATATATACAATGGAATACTATGCAGCCATCAAAAGAAATGAAATCTTACCATTTGCGACGACATGGATGGAACTAGAGCGTATTATGCTTAGCGAAATAAGTCAACTGGAGAAAGACAACTATCACATGATCTCCCTGATATGAGGAAGTGGAGATGCAATGGGGGTGGGAGTTAAGGTGGTAGGAAAAGTAAAAATGAAACAAGATGGGATCGGGAGGGAGACAAACCAAAAGAGACTCTTAATGTCATAAAACAAACTGAGGGGGGTTAGGGGGAGAGGGGTTGGGAGAGGGTGGTGGGGTTACATTATATGTTTAAATAAAGCTAAAAAAAATGTAAAAGAAAAAAAAAGAAACACATAGACAATAATACAATAATAGTAGGGGACTTTAACACCCTCCTCACTGAAATGGACAGATCATCAAGCAAAAGACCAACAAGGAAATAAAGACTTTAAATGACATACTGGACCACATGGACATCAAAGATATATTCAGAACATTCCATCCAAAAACAACAGAATACACATTCTTCTCTAGTGTACATGGAACATTCACTAGAACAGATCACATCCTGGATCACAAATCAGGTCTCAACCATTACCAAAAGATTGGGATCATTCCCTGCATATTTTCAGACCACAATGCTCTGAAGCTAGAACTCAATCACAAAAGGAAAGTTGGAAAGAACTCAAATACATGGAGGCTAAAGAGCATCCTACTAAAGAATGAATGGGTCAACCAGGAAATTAAAGAAGAATTGAAAAAATTCATGGAAACAAATGAAAATGAAAACACATCTGTTCAAAATCTTTGGGACAGAGCAAAGGTGGTCCTGAGAGGAAAGTATAAGCGATACAAGACTTTCTCAAGAAACAAGAAAGGTCTTGGGTACACAATCAAGCCTACACCTTAAAGGAGCTGAAGAAAGAACAGCAAGAAAGCCTAAACCCAGAAGGAGAAGAAATATAAGAAAGATCAGAGAAGAAATCAATGAAATTGAAACCAAAAAAAGAGTAGAGCATATCAAAAAAACTAGGAGCTGGTTCTTTGAAAGAACTAATAAGATTGATAAACTCTTGGCCAGACTTATCAAAAAGAGAAAAGAAAGGAACCAAATCAATAAAATCATGAATAAAAGAGGAGAGATCACAACCAACACCAAAGAAATACAAACAATTATAAGAACATATTTTGCAACTATATGCCAAATTTGACAATCTGGAAGAAATGGATGCATTCCTAAAGATTTATAAACTACCAAAACTGAACTAGGAAAAAATAAAAAAATCTTAACAAACCCATAACCAGTAAGGAGATTGAAGCAGTCATCAAAAATCCTCCAACAAACAAGAGCCCAGGGCCAGACAGCTTCCCAGGGGAATTCTACCAAACATTTAAAGAAGAATTAATACCTATTCTCCTGAAACTGTTCCAAAAAATAGGAATGGAAGGAAAACTTCCAAACTTATTTTATGAGGCCAGCATTACCTTGATCCCAAAACCAGACAAAGACTCCAACAAAAAGGAGAATTACAGACCAATATCCCTGATGAACACAGATGCAAAAATTCTCACCAAAATACTAGGCAATAGGATCCAACAGTACATCAAAAGGATTACACCATGACCAAGTGGGATTTATTCCTGGACTGCAAGGTTGGTTCAACTTCTGCAAACCAATCAATGTGATACAATACATTAATAAAAGAACAAGAACCATATGATACTCTCAATAGATGCTGAAAAAGCATATGACAAAGTACAGCATCCTTTTTTGATCAAAACTCTTCACAGTGTAGGGATAAATTGTACATACCTTAATATCATCAAAGCCATCTATGAAAAACCCACAGTGAAAATCTTTCTCAATGGAGAAAAACTGAGACCTTTTTCCGTAAGGTCAGGAACACAGCAGGGATGTCCATTATCACCACTGCTATTACATGGTACTAGAAGTCCTAGCCTCAGCAATCAGACAACAAAAAAGAAATTAAAGGCATCCGAATTGGCAGAGAAGAAAGGAAAGTCTCACTCTTTCTAGATGATATGATACTTTATGCAGAAAACCCAAAAGACTCTGCTCCAAAACTGCTGGAACTCATACAGGAATTCAGTAAAGTGTCAGGATATAAAATCAATGCACAGAAATCAGTTGCACTTCTATACACCAACAGCAAGACAGAAGAAAGAGAGATTAAGGAGTCAATCCCCTTTACAACTGCACCCAAAACCGTAAGATACCAAGGAATAAACCTAACCAAAGAGGCAAAGAATCTATACTCAGAAAACTATAAAGTACTCATGAAAGAAATTGAGGAAGACACAAAGACATGGGAAAATGTTCCATGCTCATGGATTGAAAGAACAAATATTGTGAAAATGTCTATGCTACCTAAAGCGATCTACACATTTAATGCAATCCCTATCAAAATCCCAACCATTTTTTTTCAAAGAAATGGAAAAAATAATCCTAAAATTTATATGGAAACAGAAAAGAACTTGAATAGCCAAAGGATTATTGAAAAAGAAAGCCAAAGTTAGTGGCATCACAATTCCAGACTTCAAGTTCTATTTCAAAGCTTTAATCAATCAAGACAGTATGGTACTGGCACAAAAACAGACACATAGATCAATGGAACAGAATGGAGAGCCCAGAAATAGACCCTCAACTCTATGGTCAACTAATCTTCAACAAAGCAGGAAAGAATGTCCAACAGAAAAAAGACAGACTCTTTCAACAAATGGTGTTGGGAAAATTGGACAGCCATATGCATAAAAATGAAACTGGACTATTTCCTTATACCACACACAAAAATAGACTCCAAATGAATGAAAGACCTCAATGTGAGACACGAATACATCCAAATCCTTAAGGAGAACACAGGCAGCAACCTCTTCGACCTCAGCCACAGCAACTTCTTCCTAGAAACATTGCCAAAGGCAAGGGAAGCAAGGGTAAAAATGAACTATTGGGACTTCATCAAGATCAAAAGCTTTTGCACAGCAAAGGAAACAGTCAACAAAACCAAAAGACAACTGACAGAATGGAAGAAGATATTCACAAATGACATATCAGATAAAAGGCTAGTGTCCAAAATCTATAAAGACTTTATCAAACTCAATGCCCAAAGAACAAATAATCCAATCAAGAAATGGACAGAGGATATGAACAGACATTTCTGCAAAGAAGACATCCAGATGGCCATCAGGCACATGAAAAAGGTGCTCAACGTCACTTGGCATCAGGGAAATACAAATCACAACCACAATGAGACACCACCTCCCATCAGTCAGAATGGCTAAAATTAACAAGTCAGGAAATGACAGATGCTGATGAGGAGGCAGAGAAAGGGGAACCCTCCTACACTGTTGGTGGGAATGCAAGCTGGTGCAACCACTCTGGAAAACAGCATGGAGGTTCCTCAAAAAGTTGAAAATAGAGCTACCCTACAACCCATCAGTTGCACTACTGGGTATTTACCCTAAAGATACAAATGTAGTGATCCGAAGGGGCACGTGCACCAGAATGTTTATAGCAGCAATGTCCACAATAGCCAAACTATGGAGAGAACCTAGATGTCCATCAACAGATGAATGGATAAAGAAGATGTGGTATATATGTACAGTGGAATACTATGCAGCCATCAAAAGAAATGAAATCTTGCCATTTGCAACGACACTGATGGAAGTAGAGGGTATTATGCTGAATGAAATAAGTCAATGAGAGAAAGACAATTATCATATGATCTCCCTGACATAAGGAATTTGAGAGGCAGATTGGGGGGCTTGGGGGGGCATAGGGAAGGAAGAAATGCAACAAGATGGGATTGGGAGGGAGACAAACCACAAGAGACTCTTAATCTCATGAAATAAACTGAAGGTTGCTGGGGGTGGGGGTGTGTGGAGAGGGTGGTTGGGTTATGGACATTGGGGAGGGTATGTGGTATGGTGAGTGCTGTGAAGTGACTAAGCCTGATGGTTCACAGACCTGTACCCCTGGGGCAAATAATACATTATATGTTAATAAAAATAATTAATTAAAAAATTCAACATAAGGCAGATATACAATTTCCTCCTTGTAGCCTCATAAAATGACCAAGTGTGCTCTAGTAACAATAGCCATTTCCTCAAAGAGAAAAAATGACATATGGTACTCTTTCAAGAAAAATAAAAAGAAATAAGTGCTGCCTTGCATTCTAGTAATTGAAAAATAGCTTCATTGCTGCTGCTGACCCTGGAAACTCCATATTATCTGTCTAAAGTAGACATGTCTATCGTTATGTATTAAAATAGCATTTACTATAAATGGAGTTGGTTATAGGCAGTAACTGTTTGTAATCAAACATTCATAAAGACTGTTGGCCAGTGAACTGAAAATAACCACGGATGTACAATGAATGGGCTAGACTGTAAAGCTTTATGATCCATCTTGGTCAAAGTTCCCCTTCCTTAGTTTACATTAGCATCATGGATTTTAATATAAATGCAGTACTGGTATCAGTCTATCAATGGGCTTTACAAATAGTTCTGAATACTTTATGGTTGAGAGATAATCTTCCAAGAGAGTGTCATCTGTAGTAATTTACCTCTTCTACAACAAAGTACTTCTGCTCCCAAGATAAATAGAGCTACAAAGAAACAGGTTTCCCATGTGTATCAGAACACTAGCTTGGAACATAAAGAAACTTTAAAGCACTGTGAGCCTGAGAGTCTGCTTCCTTGCCCTGGAGTGTCCAGGGCCAGTCAATCACGCTGTCCCACTCAGCCAGGAAAAACAGAATGTTTCTATCACTGCCATAGATAAAGACTTCTTTCTGTGACACCTATGTGTACTTTATGAATTATTCTCTAATTACTTTTGTCAATTTGTTTGAAGAAAGTTTAGTTTTATTAGGAAATAAATTTTGTGAATTCCAAGGATATTGATCTTTTTTTTTTCTTTTGCATATTGGTCTTCTAAAAATTGATGGCACACAGAGCTACCATTCCCAAGATGTCATTATTTTACACAAAAATTCTATGTCTTACATATGACCAAAAAATCGAAAACAAATTATTTTAAAAAATCACTTATCTCAGCTTTTGTTGCTTACAGAACTGGTATCCTTTGTCCTAAGTACCCATCACTTTGCCACCCCAATGCAAACACACACACACTTTCTCTCAGCACCCTGACATGGTAGGTACTGGTCAGTCAGTACTGACACCAGTACCTAAGTGAGGAACCCCTGAATGGGAAAAGTTAGGTCATCCCCCTTGGTTTCCTAGACCATACGCTTCACACTCCTCTTAAAAGTGCTTAGCAATTAAGAAATAGTATGAGTATTGATGATTGGTTTGGATTTTTTCCTAAACAAAGCTCAGCATACAACTAAAGGCTGTTGTCCAGAAAGTGCCATCACAGGTGGCTTTACTTCTGCTGTGCAAAAAAATTTGAAACTTCCCCCTGGAAAGCTTTTAAAGCTTTGGTGCCACATTTTTTTCAACAGCAGCAATGGCGGAGCACAACTTTACATGAGTAGTGGATTTGATCTTTGAGAACACAAGTAGCAGAAAAAGCATCATTGCTGAGGAAAATACCTTGATAGAACACTTGTGGGTAGACAAAAGATGGTACTGTGTGGCCTACCACTGTGGAATTAAACATGTTTCATAACATGGTGGAATCTACAGCAATTTTCCACTTAACCATTGACAAGGCACTTGGATATGTGCTCTTTGATTCTATTTTGTTTTCTTAAAATTTTCTTAAAATACTTGTTCAAGTTATGGAATGGGTTTCTCAGGCATGGTCATAATCTGCAAGCTGAAAAGCACTATTTTAGAAGGAATTCAGAAAATCCAGAGAAAGCTAATCTCTGAATAAAAAAAAATTAATAGGAATTTAGAGAGGTAAGGGAGGAGCAGGAGGGGCGGAAATGAGGGAAAAGAGACAGGCCTGAGGAAAATGGTGAAATGCAGGAAGCTACAAAAACTGGCCAGGGAGAATTCTTGGTAACAAAATGCATGGAGACTTCTAAGATGAGGGCTAATAATCTATCCTAATGTGTCTAGAGACAGCAACATCAAATAAATACAACTACCAACATTGCTACAAAAAGTCATTAAAATTGTGCTGCCTATTAGAGTTTTGTATTTGTTATAGTTTAGATAGATGGAATGACAGTGGTGTGTGCATAAGGCCAAACAAAAAGAACATGTGAAATATGGCATGATCATTCAGAGGCTGAAATAGTTTAGGGGAGTAAAGCTCAGACCCAATAGACACCATATAAAATAACTTCCTCCTCCTTCTTCTTCAAAACAGATGAACATACAAACAAAAAACAAAAACAAAAGGCTCAGACATTTCAAGGACACTGGAAATCTAAGAACTTAGGGAGTGGAGACAAATCTATTTTCTTTGAGTCTCAAAAGTTAGAATGATGACAGATACACATCTAGATTGCATACCCACAATTTTATTCAGAGCCAAGTCAAGAGATTGGGGTAAGTTATCAAGCCGGTTATTTCTGTTTGGAGGAAAATATTTCACAGGAAGCACACTGTCTGTTGAGCTCTGTCACAAGGAAAGCATCAAATATGGGGACTTAGGTCACATTCTTTGTTTTGCACACACCTTCTTGAATACTTCAGAACTCGATGCCCCGTCTGCCCTTGTGAAGACAAATTCTGCAGAGCAAAGTCTTTGAGCTTAAAAAATCAAAATGAAACAACCTTGTCTTGACTTATTTTAACATATGTACTTTCTTAGGTGTCAGATGTCTGGCTTGATATTTGGTTTCTTCATCAGAATAGAAAGAAATCTGTTATATTCAATATTTATTCTTGTCCACTCTGGCCCCTGTGTTAGTTTAACCCACCCCCCCCATACAGTTATCAAATTTCTAAATCAAATTTCTCAACCAAAGATTGGGTGGCTCAGTCAGTTAAGTGGACAACTCTTGATTTTGCCTTAGGTCATGATCTCAGGGTCCTAAGATCGAGCCCCACATTGGGCTCCATGCTCAGCAGGGAGTCTCTTTGTCCCTCTGCCCCCTCAGTTGTGCTCATGCTCTCTCTTGCTCTCTCAAACAAATAAGTAAAATATTTTTAAAAATTAGAATCTCATTCTCAGAGATTATTGGAATAATACTATGCAATAGGACATGACAATTATTTTTCAACCATACTACCAATTCACAGAGACACAGGAAAACATATTGATAGGTTAAATGTTCCAGAATCACTGATCTTTCTTCAGATAAACTGGCATCTGAAGTACCCTTTTTCTTGGAAACAGAAGTTTCTCACCAATTATTGAATGAGACAATCATTCTCTTTTGTTTGAATGTGAGGTTTTTGAATTCTAGCTTTTTTAATTCAGTAAGGAGAAGGGGTATCACTGATACTGTAAAATTTCTTCTCTAAATAGAGAAGAAAGTTAAACAGCATATGTGATGGTAAAATATATGCTGCTTTCAAAAATTCCTTCCAAAACTAAAGAAGCAAATTATTATCAATATCACTTTAATTGTTGTCCAAAACAGCATAATAGTTCTCAAATATGTACTTTTTGGAGCTTCTGCTGTTTGAATTTGCTGAGGCTACCCATTGCACTGGATTTGGTTGGGTGGCAACAATAGAAGTAAGGGCAAAGAATCATTCAAGGAATGACAGCTGCAGAATCTATTTTGCTAATTTGACTGCAATTCACCTATTGGAGACACCATATGCTGCTAATAGGTGTGCTAGTAACTTTGTCCCAGGAAAATTAGTCTAGGTAATTTTAAAAATTATTTCTGAATTTCAAGAACAGGTGACAGATTTTTGCATGAATATAAATTGACCTTTGGGAATTCTACAGAAGCCTAAATGTATCATGGATTGAGGATTTGTTTGTTCTCCCTGCTTTCCTCTTTAAGGATATTTTGCATCTCAGGAAAGCTGACCTAAAAGAAAAGAGCAGGAGACAATAGCACAAGTAGGAGAATTTGCATGCATGCACGTGCGCGCACACACACACACACACACACACACACACACACACACTGCCCTCTCTCCCCTGTAAAGGAGTCTCAATTAGGATTTCTTCACTGCTGCCAGGCTGTGCAAAGGAATGAATGCTCCTTCCTCTATTCAAATAAAATATTACAAGATGCAGGTTTAAATTACTATACAGAGACATTTTTTCATGTTTCAAATGTTCTGGCTGGCTGTTCAGAAAGTTCCTGCAAGGTTACATTTACCTTGATGAATTCACACATACCAGGGTCTGGTATCAAGCTTGAAGGTTAAGAAACCCGATTTTACTGAATACGTTGAAATTAGCTCTGTCACCCCTTAGAGACAAACTTGCCTTAATCAAGTTCACAGAGACCAAATGCCTATTTATTATTATATAATGAGAAGTGAGCATATGGGAAGCCAAATTATTAGAGGGTTTCATGGAGAGCATGGAAGCAGAACACAGGAGTAAGATAATCTTAAAAGGCATCTCCCAGTGAAAGGTGCATCAAGACCCTCTCACCAGCTACAGGAATAGCTCTGCCAGTGAAGCCATAATGTCAATTTATTATAACTGAAGTCTCCCCTTCCCTGGGTGGTATTTGGTTGTCATGGCATTGACCTGGGGGAGTGGGTGTTCTTTTGCCTCAGCTTTCATTATTGACCAACCCCTGTTGGCTCATACATTTATGAATATCTTGGTTTCCACTAGTTCACAACCACAGAAAATAAGCCTATGTGTGCATGTTGTCCATGTGTACATGGCAGCAATTATGTCAATCAATAAAGCCCCTGATAATTAATGAGCATCTACTACGTGCCTGCCTGGGCTGAATGCTGTATACATGAGAGGTAGTAGATATAAACCAGCCCCCAAAAGCTGTCATCTGTGGAGGGCAAAATACCACAGGTAAATAAATTTTAATCTATAAATGGCAGTTATAAAACCATAAATAAAACCGGAGACTCAAATATGGAGGAATCACACTTGAGTTGAAATAGGAGTGGCTTTCCGAAGAAAGTGGGACAGAGCTAGATTTTGAAGGATGAGTAGAAAAAAATAATAGGAACTGATTTCCCAGTGTAGAAAAGTAACATAAACAAAGGAAAAAATATGGAAATTAGCTCAAATTCTGGATAGTATTACAACACAGTAGGCACTCAAAAATTCATAAGTAAATGTAGTTAAGGGTGCACAGTTGGACCACCATGAGAAATAATATTTATTTGGTAGTACAGGAAAGCAGAGACTGTCTTGAAAGCCACAAAGAATAATAATACAAACCTGATATCTTATTAGAGATACAAAAAATACTGGAGATTTATCTCAAATAATCATTTCCTAGGTTCCTTTCTTTCCTATAACAATTAGAGGAAAGTGTACCTATTGTGTCATAATTCCTTCTGTAAAAGTTCTACTCAAAACACACCATGCTTGGAGCAGGTGGGTGGTTCAGTTGGTTGACCATCTGACCTTGGTTCTGGCTCAGGTCATGATCTCAGGCTCCATGCTCAGCAGGAAGTCTGCTTCACATTCTCTCTCCTTCCCCCACTTGTGCACTCTCTCTCTCTCTCTCAAATAAATAGACCAATCTTTAAAAAAAACCACAGGGCCTAGTATAAAATTTCTAGACAAATTACATGCAATGACCCAAGTAGATAGTTTTATATAATAACTATTTGCCCATTGCGTTCTCTACAATTCTTTTGAAATTTGAGAGCTTCTTCCAACTTTAAAATTATGAGGGGGGAGCATATATGCCCTCTACATTCCTTATCCATTTACCCATTCAACAAATATATAGTGCCTATCATTTGTCAGGCATCGCTGAGAATACAGCACACACTGATGAGAAACACCGACACAATGCCTATGTCGTGGAGAAAATGGGCAGGAAGAAGTAAGTGAATAATGCATGCTCACAGCAAAACTGCCAGGTGTTTCGTGATAAAGGAACAGGATGAAGTGGTAAAGAATGACAAGAGGGAAAACACTCAAGCACGGGCGCCTCAGGGGGCTTCTTTGAAAGGGAGACATTGAAGCCAAGACCTGCAGGATGCCCGGGAACCAGCTGTGTACATATGCCTGACTGGGTGGGGGGGGGTGAGGATGGGGAGAGTGTGTGTGTGTGTGTGTGAGCGTGTGTATGCATGTGTGTGAGCATGCTGGTGCTGGCAGGGAATGGTGGTGATGGCCTTATGTTCTAGGCAGAAGGAGCAGTACATGGGAAGGCCCTGAGACAGAAGGGTCCTCAGCCTGTTTGAAGACCCTGAAAGTAGAACAGTTTGTCTGGAATGTGTTGGGTGAGAGGATGGGGCTGTGGGAACAGAGGAGCTTCACAGGCTGGGTTTGGAGTTCAGTCAAAGGGTGAGCAGCACCGTGACAGATTTATGCTTTCAAAGATCATTCTGGATTCCAGGTGGAGATGAGGTCTGAAGGACACAAAATGGAAGCGTAGGAGATGTTGGTATCACAGTAGCCCTGGTGTGTGCTGAGAGTGGCTTAGCCTGGGACGAGTAGAGGGATATGGGAGGATTTCAGACCCATTTGGAGATAGAGCAGGTGAGATCTATTGCTGGTCTGGAGTTTAGGAGGGAAGGAAAGGTGAACAAAGGAATGTCTGGTCACCTCTCTCCTCATCGTCCACACATATATTCCACAGTTTGTTAACAATTTTTTTTTTATAGAATACAATTCATGGTTCCATCTTCCCACCTCAAGTTAGAGGAAGGTTTAGTAGCAATAAACCCCAAACAAAGAAGCATTCTGGTTTTAGGCAGTGTTATAAGTAAGAAATGGAAATAACTAAAATACAATTCTCAAATGACACTTTTAATTGTATAAGAAAGAAAAGCAGAAGACAATGGCATGCCACACATTTGTCATCAAACCAGAAACCATTATCTTTCATAAGAAATCTGCTAGAGAGACCACAATTAAAATTACAACCTCCACCCACTGGTGATGTAACTAACATGAGAGGGATTTAATCATACGAACCAATGTAATGTCAAGGGAAGTCCCCAAACACCCCTCCTATAAGATGGATGTTTAGTTGCTATATCCCATGATTCCCTTGTCTCTGAGGACAGCTGCACAGCACAGCATCTGAGTCCTGGCCTGCCCTCTGTTCCACACCACAGGCAACCCCTAAGGAAAGTTTTTCTCTTTCTCCAAGCAACAGGGCACAGTACAAAGTGATTGTGAGAAAACCCCACCTTGGAGTACACAGATTCTTCATGTGTA
The DNA here is from genome assembly GCA_003697995.1 of Taxidea taxus jeffersonii. Classification (NCBI taxonomy): domain Eukaryota; kingdom Metazoa; phylum Chordata; class Mammalia; order Carnivora; family Mustelidae; genus Taxidea; species Taxidea taxus. The sequence continues at coordinate 80,172 of ML102753.1, read as the reverse complement.
GAAATAGAGCAGAACTGTAAGAATGTTCTCTCAAAACCACCTCCAGAAATGGGCTTCTCCTCCTTGTTGATTGTGGTAAGTTGAAAAATTCAGTCCTAAGATTCCTTCATCTCCTGAGTTCTTGCCATAACACAGTCAATACCAGCAGGGCTTTTTCATTTTTTTTTAATATTTTATTTATTTATTTGACAGACATAGATCATAAGTAGGCAGAGAGGCAGGCAGAGAGAGAGGAGGAAGCAGGCTTCCGGCTGAGCAGAGAGCCCGATGCAGGGCTCAATCCCAGGACCTGGGATCATGACCCGAGCTAAAGGCAGAGGCTTTAACCCACTGAGCCACCCAGGCGCCCCATGGGCTTGTTCATTTTTCAAGTCTGATCATTAAACTACAAGGGACTTAAAATAAATAATTGTGCATAGGAGATTTGTTGCTTTCAAGCAGTAGAACATATAGTGCCAAAATCAAAATTATGGCCAAAATAGACATTGATCCAAGCACAAAAATCCTTCTCTGAATTAGAAGGGTCTGCCTAATGCAATCCAGTTCACTAATGTTAGTACATAACACAAGTAATACTCTTTTTTAATTGTTTTTGTGTTGCTCTTCTCCCAGTGACCTCTGTGAGGCTGGATACCTTTAGACAGTCTCTGAGTTGTACAACAAATATATCTTAAAGACCTATCTTTTACACAGGAGCTGAGTCTGTCTGGGAGAAGAATGTCAGAAATTCAGAATGTTTAGATAGCATCTAGGTCATGTCTACATAAAGCAAACAGAGAAAATGGTACTTAATGTCCCAGCAATGGCTGGAGCTGTATCTTGGTCTGACTTCTGTTTTAAACTGGCTCTACAGGCTGGTTAGCTCAGCTGGTTAGAGCACAGTGCTAATAATAAACTGGCTCTACATCCAGGCAAAGAGCAGGAAAATGACTATGTAGGAATTGAATGGTGTCCCCCAGAAATTCATATGTCAAAGTCCTAACCTCCAATACCTCAGATGTGACCTTACTTTAAAACAGGGTCAGTGTGGATATAATTAGTTAAGATGAGGCCATCATGAAGGAGGATGGGTCCCTCTTCCAATATAACCAGGGCTGTTACAAAAGACATGCACTCAGGGAGGTCGCATGTCAAGATCAAAGTTATGATGCCCCAAGACAAGAAACTACCAGAAGTGAGGAGGGAAGCCTGGAGACAAACCGTTCCCTTGAGTTTTCAGAAGAAATATGTGGTACTTAGGCCTGGGAAACTAATTCAAGGACTTTGCATGCCCCCACAGCACTCAACCTTCCTTATGAACTGCTATATTCATTAAAAGATCCCTTTCTTTCAAAAACTTATACTTTGTTCTTACCCAACTCAAAAGAACCTTTCTGCCTCACTCAGGGCTTCTCCATCCTGGATGCATTTTAAAACCTCCCAGGTGAGTCCCAGCTTCCACCTGGGCAGAAATCACTGTACATCGTCCCATGGGTCCGCATATTCAGCTGCATTCTCATGCAGGCGGAGTTCAGGTGGGAGACTAACCAGAGCAAAGGTCTGACACAGGCCAGATTTCCCTATTAGAAAGTGGGGTGAAAATGAAAGAAGATGGGATCGGGAGGGAGAAAAACCAAAAGAGACTCTTAATGTCATAAAACAAACTGAGGGGGGTGGGGGGAAGAGGGGTTGGGTGAGGGTGGTGGGGTTACATCATATGTTTAAATAAAGCTTAAATAAAGTAAAAAAAAAAAAAAAAGAAAGTGGGGTGAAACGAAGTGATCACTGGGGTGAAGGTTCTATAGTAGAATTTCCAAATTAACCTAAGTGATACCTCCCTTGGGTTCAGGAATGAGCAGAGAATTGGTAGGACAGGAGATTTTGAAGGCATACCTTCAAATACCAAGGTATTTCCTGAGGTTAGTGAGGAGAAAGAGGACTCACATTGGGGGAAAGTTAGGGAAAGAAAGAAGCACTCTGAGCACAGTAGATGTTCTGTGGTACAGACAGCCTTTGAGCCCCTACCCCATGGGTTCATGGGAAAAAGTATATATAGCATGAGTAAAAGTTAAAGGTCTGTAACATTGAGAGTCAAGAATGAATGCTCTCAGGGGCACCTGTGTGGCTCAGTGGGTTAAGCCTCTGCCTTCAGCTCAGATCATGATCTCAGGATCCTGGGATCGAGCCCCACATTGGGCTCTCTGCTCAGTAGGGAGCCTGCTTCCCTCTCTCTCTTTCTGCCTACTTGTGATCTCTGTGTGTCAAATAAATAAATAAAATCTTTTAAAATTTAAAAAAAAAGAATGAATGCTCTCAGCCCCCAAAGAAGACTGCGCACCCCATAATGCACATGGCAAGCATCACTGAAGGCATAGAAAGCTGCTTCTGGAGCACCCATACCTGTGCCAGGAATGACAAGCAAATCCATCAATAAGGGGGTAAATCTGCTTCAGGGCAAGAAGAATTGTATTCAGAGAATGTAAAAAACATTTTCCAGGAGTTAACTAATCTACAGGAATTTAAGGAAGTGCCATGGGCAGGGCGGATGGAGGAGCAGCCAGAGAAATTCACTTATCTGTGATTCCTCGTGTCATCCTGATTTTGTTCCCAGGGAAAAGTGGCCCAAGAAAAAAAGATAGAAGTTTCTTCTTCACTGTAGCTGACATTTATGGAGAGACTTCTATATGAAGTCTCAATAAACTCAAATCAAATTCAGAGTACTCATGAGAGCTCTGATTATCTTGGACACTTTAGTAAGTTCACACCATTATTATTTAAAGGATCAATTTCATGAATGAGTGACGATTTGCTAACACTCTCACCTTATCAAGGGAAGGAAAGATATGAATATATGATTGATATGCTTCAAGAGTCCTTAAAACTATATACAAGTCACCATAGAAATGACTGGCACTGAAGAGGAGAGGCGTAAGTAGAGAGGTAAGGCCAGCTTTGACAGAAAATATGGCACAATACCATGAAGACCAGTAGACCCAACGCAATAGGCCCAACATGCTCCACAAACAACAACAAGAAAAACCCCAACCATTTAAAAATTGTTGAAAAGCCATATGCTGTATTTCCAACTTCTCAAACGGAGAAAGCAACCTGCCTTTCTAATAAGTACACTAGTTACAATTCTGGGAAAATTGAATCTCACAGGAAGTTGCTCAAGATCAAATAAGTTATCGAAAAAACTATGAAAAGACACTAAAACTCTTGAATTCCATCTGGTCCCTTGCTCTTGCCAAAACACTAAGCTTGTGATTCTGTTTGCAACCCCCCAGAACCCAAAAAGTTTCTGAAAGTAAGACAAGAGCATCAAATAGCCCTCCCTCCTATGGATGGAACCCCCTTTCCCTGGCACCAAGAACATCGACTTTTACCTCATATTTCCCATCATAAACTCTGTCACCATGTTTTATAGATGCCCTACTTATGAGGCTAAATGTTGAACTGTTGGCTAAAGGTCTTCTGACTAAAAATTGGTGTGAATTTCTCCCTTCTGACCCATTGGGTTTGGACATAGCTCCCCTGTGAGCTAACGCTGGACACAATGTCTGACTGGGCTTTTACAGCTGCCTCAGGGTGTGGCCCAGTAAGGGCCCATGGGAGAAAGAGGGGAAGGAGGAGAGACTGCCACTCAAAGCACATTGGGATACACCAAAGCTGCACATGTGTTGTGAGCGGAGGGGGGAAGACATTGAACAGAAAAGCTCAGACACACGTGAAGTAGGACTCCACGGAAAATGAGCAGAACCCTGAGGATTACATTAGAGTCACAACTCCACACCACTCAATCAGAATGTCAGTCCATGAGGACTAGAGAGAAAGAATGTGTTGATAAATTAATCGTTATGTTCAGAGTTTCTATCTTAAACTTAAAAAAAGAGAAAGCCCTTACTATGTCTTCTTCTCTCTACCAACCTAGAAGCTTTGTGTCACATTTTACTATCTATAGCTGGTATTATGAAAATATGGGCATATGGGAAAAAATTTCAGCTACAAATACCACCTCCTCGTGCCATCGTAGTCTTCTCTGCTGGAATTCTCTCTCATACATTTGGAGGAGAAAGCAGTAGCCATTTCTGGGAATGGGATGTTGCTCACTTCACATAGGCATAGAATAAGCAAGTGTCCTCACCGGAAGATGACGGGGTAGTGTTACAGGGGAGCAGCACAAAAGGGCTCCCTGTGCTACAGAGAAGGTTTTCATCTTGGTCTCAAGGTTCAAGTTGTTCTTCCCAAGAAAAGAAGAAAAATTAAGAATATGGTTCCCATCACTGCTAAGGAAGTTAAGTCCATGATGCCTTTGAGCAAGAGGCACAGATAAACAGAGAAGAGTTATACTACATTTGCATCTGGGATGACATCATTTCTGGGGTGATAAATAGCCACAGTGGGTGTTTATGCAGAATGCTGGGTGGAGAGCAAACCACCTGGAAAGCCATGTAAAAAGTCTGCATTCATGGCGAACTTCAGTTTGGTGGTTTGGGTTTTTGTTGGTGTTTTGTTTTGTTTTTTGTTTTTTTTGTTTTGTTTTTTCAGAAGTACCAACTTCAGCTTCTGCATTGTTTTCAAGATCTCAAAAATATTGAGATTTATATCTATTAATGCACATCAGGAAATTTTGATACAGACTGACATAAGATGAGTCTGGGACAGGACTCTTCAAACAGAATCAGAATGAGCAGAACACCAACCATGTAAGAGGCAGTAAGAGAAGTCACCAGCCCTACTTGGCTGAAGATGCCATCAATTTCTATTGAGGAAGAATTAGAAGTTTAGAAGCTCCTGTCTGAATATTATGACATATTATGGCTGGTTCACAGCATAATTGCACTTTAGTTAACTGTGTGGTGAACTCTTCTCATTCCATAAATTAATTCCGTTTCAAATAAATTTACTTGAAAGTTCTGCAGACAAGAAAACACACTAGATAGGCCCTTGGAGATACAAAAAGTAGAGTTCAATCATTCTCAAAATCCTTTTATGTTTTCACAATTCCTAGTTAAATCTCCCTCGGAATGTTGCCATAACGAGCCAGGTGGAGCCCAAAGGACAAGTCTCAATTCCAGGGGCCAGAGAGAGTGTGCAAAGTCCGTCAGCCTCCTAGCTGGAGAATTCTGCCTTAAAACTTTCATCCAGCTGGGGGTGCTGCATGTTCAAAATGCATTCACTTTTTTTCCCCAATTGGATATTTCCATGAACTACTTTTCTGGTTGTTTTTAGAAACTATTTGGTAACCATACAATCTCACCAACATGGAATTCTAATAGTTCAAAGGAAACTCTTGAAACCAGACCCCTACAGTACATTTTGGACCCTCTAAAATTTTGAGGTGGGTATTTTTGAAATCATGCTCATTACTGTATGCTCCTCTACTAAAAATGGAGCGGCCATGGCCGAGCTACTGCATACGTGATCTAACAACCTGGAAATCTGGGGATTTCTAAGACCTTGCTTTCATCTCTGGGCAAAACTATGAGCTTTCATTAAAATGAAAATCAATCTTAAAGAGCTTAGACACTTTCAAGCTGTGAGCATCAGCCATATGTGCAAACCTGGGCAAGTTTTGTCTCTGTGGGATTTTGTGAGTGGGAGGAGGAAATGGATGATCAGATGACTGGACAGATGTTCAAAGAGATCCTGGCATGGCAAGACAATCTGCATCCATTTCAGCTTCCTTAGAGGCAAACTGAAAGAAAAACAAATGCCTGGAGGGAAGGCTATGAAAGTGAATTACAAGCCAGTTGATAAAGCAACTTAAAGACACAAGGTTCCAATTAATAGCAAACACATTTTCTTAGGAGCAAAAACACTCACTGAGAAAGGAAATAAAACTACTGTGTTCATACCTAATACCTATGTAACCACCACAGAGGGGTTGAACTCAGCAAAGCTGCTCAAATCTATGCTTTGTAGCTCATGTAAAAAACCAAAAGCTAAGACTTAATCTACAAAAATCTGAAGCAATCTTTCCTCTGCTTCTGGTCTCAAAGAAATGCTGTAATGTCTTCTTCTGCTTTCAGTGAATCACAAGTTCCTATGTAGGAACTGACACATGAAAAAAAAAAAAAAAGCTGAGAAAAACTGGCTGGAAACCCAAGAAAATAAGAGAAAAGAAATGAAGAAAACAAAATGAAGAATCTTAAAGAATTTGTAATATGTTATCCTGTAAAGGACCTGGCTCAGTGAGTTTTCTTATTCTGGGCATTGCAATCATGACTACACAAGACCAGTAGAGTTACAACGGGTCCAGTTGGATAAAAACATGGCTGCTATGACACTTACTATCACATGATTAAACTCACCCTGGTGCCAATTGGCTAGAACCATTTTACACCTGTCTTCTTCAGGTCCACACTTCTAGCTCTTCAAAATCAATCAGCTTCTAACTTGTCTAAGTTACATAGTGAGAGATACTGATAGAGATACTGATAGGCTGCTGAAGCTGACTTCATATCCTCTCATCAGTGATGAGGATTCGTTGAAGATATATTTTGCCGAACCACATGGTTGCCTTCTTTACACGAGATATTTTGCTCTGGGACCTCCCTTCACCTGACCAAATACCTTCCTTTGCTTTGACTGAAGAGTATACTTCCAAAAATATGTTTTCCCAAAATAAATGCTTGCAGACTCAGTTGTCAACTAAGAAATAAAAGCTGAATTAATTAGATTCTCCTGCTTCCTGACTCCCCAGGGTCGGGGCTTTTCTGTTTCTCATTTTCCTAACAAAGCTGTTATAGATTCTTCAATAAGCTAGAAATTCACAAATTTTGGAACACTGAAAAGGAATAAAATAAAATGGGAAAAAAAAGAAATTTCCTGCCACTTTTAATTGACTTAAGTGTATATAACACGAACAATGAATAAATAAAATGGATATGTATGTTCACACAAAAACCCTCACAAGAATATTTTTAGAAGTTTTATTCATAATAGCCAAAAGTCAATCACCTGTGTAGAGGGTAAGCAAAGTGTGGTATGTACGTACAATGGGATGCTACTTGGCAAGAACCTTTTCATCACTCTTGAACCCTGTAGAAACATGCAAAGGCCTAAAATACATTAAGCTAAGTGAAAGAAGCCAAATTCAAAAGACCATACTATATGATTCAATTTATATCACATTCTGGGCAATGCAAAATTGAAGGGACAGAAAACAAATCAGTGATTTTCAGGGCTGCAGAACGGCTGACCAAAAGAAGCTCCTGAGAATTTGAGGTTTCATAAAACTGTTCTGTGATTGTGTTGATTATACAACTGTATGCATTTGTCGATAGGTGAGATTAAATGGTATGCATATAAGTTGTAATAAAAAAATGAAAAAATAAATTAATAACTTCTGTCCATTTGAAATTAGAAATTTAAAATAATATCTAGGCCATGTAAGAGATGAAGAGAAATAGGTTCGATCCGAGGCTGAACTCTCCTGTGGTTGATGGCATCTAAGTCTCCAGATTCAAGGGCAGGACTAACGATATCAAGAAGTTATTATAAGAAAAATTAAGAAAAAAATCAGAAGAATTAAGTGCATATAATTTTTGCCTCCCTCAATGTTTTTCCCTATTGGTCCCTGTTCATAGTGTGTCATCATAATTTAGGACTTGTATAAGGACAGGTAAATTTAAATTTATGAATGGGCCATGCTACCAAGACCCCTTACAAAGACAGTTGTAAATAGGAGGTGTAGTGCATGAAAAGTGTCACACCTTTCAAATGAATTTCCAAGCAGGCATTCGAAACCTGCCTACCTAGAAGGCAGGCCAATAATGGAACTCTCAGGTCTAGCCAGTGTTGGAAATAAGTGGCCACAAGTAATGTACAGAGGGGAGCGAGGGGGTCTGAATCAACACATGCTTTCCTTCATTGCCTGGCCAGTCCTAGACAAAAGTTAGTGGTAGATAACTTGATGCCTTGGCCTGCTGCCCTTTCCATAACTCTCTTCCCAATCTGTTTTCACCTTGTCCTCGGTGACTGTTGTCAAGAGACTTCAGTCTTTCTCAAGTCCACCCTTGCCACCAACTTCACCAGCTGAGTTTTAGGAGAGAAATGACTTCCTATTACACACATTGCTTCACATTACAGTATATAGAACAAAAAGGATCTTTGATTCTTCCAGGGGATTTAGAGTTAAAAAGAAATATATCACTGAGTCAGAAGGAAAATTGGTCATTTATCTAGTTTAACACAACTTATTTTTATTTTTTTAAGATTTTATTTATTTATTTGACAGACAGAGATCACAAGTAGACAGAGAGACAGGCAGAGGGGGGGGGGGAAGCAGGCTCCCTGCTGAGCAAAGAGCCCAATGTGGGGCTCAATTCCAGGACCCTGAGATCATGACCTGAGTTGAAGGCAGAGGCTTTAACCTACTGAGCCACCCAGATGCCCCAACACAACTTATTTTTAAGTAAAGTTTGGCCTAACATGAAGTTTCTTGCCCAAGACAAGATAATTTTAGCCCAAGACAAAAATCACAAATTCATAACAAAGTAAAAAAAGAAAAAAGAAGAAGCCAGGTTTTTATGTTCAGTGTATATAAACAAAGTTAATGTTTTGGACTGAATTAATTCCTGATACCACTTGTGTCTTTTCTAACTTTATTCTCTATTCCTACAATCTCTACATAAACAAGTGGAAGGGTTTATATATGTAAGTTCTCAACATTTACAAATGAATTTATGTAATAAAAATCCAGCTTTTCTTTTTATTTCAAAGCAGTAGAAACCTGAAGCAATCCTGTCACACAATTTTTCCCAAGCTTCAATCATTTGGGCACTACCTTCATAATTTTTGCCATACCCAGGACCACTGTGCTAATATGCCTTTAAAATCTTTCTTTAGCTGAAATTACATTAAAAGGAAATTTTATATTACCACTTACAATGATTGGAAGTTATACCCTATCTGTAACACATGTAGAGAAGTGTTTAAGAACACTACTTAAAAGATGAATTGAGAATAGTAAAAAAAAAAATTTTTAACAAATAATTAATTAAAATAAATATATCACTCTTAAGATAAAACCTGAGAAAGTAAAAATCAGCCCTATTGGGTTTCTTACAGGACTGGAATGTTCCTAATAGAACACCAACAATATTTCTAACAGAACCTATGCAAAACCACAAAGTAGTTGCAAAATGGCCAAAAATTATTTCTTTTAAATGATCAGTGCCCTACAAAAATAAATTTCAAATGGACTGAAGAACTAAATGTGAGACCTGAAGCCATAAAAATCCTCAAAGAGAACACAGGCAGTAATCTCTTTGACATCAGCCATAGCAACTGTTTCCTACATAAGTCTCCTGAGGTAAGGGAAACAAAAGCAAAAATAAGCTACTAGGACTACATTAAAATAAAAGCTTCTGCACAGTGAAGGAAACAATTAACAAGACTAAAAGGCAACCTATGGAATGGGAGAAGATATTTGCAAATGAAATATCCAAAGGGTTAGTATCCAAAATACATGAAGAACTTACACAACTCAACACCCAAAAAAAACAAATCATCCGATTAAAAATGGGCAGAAGACACAAACAGACAATTCTCCAAAGAAGACCTCCAGATGGCCAACAGACACATGAAAAGATATTCATCATCACTCACCACCAGGGAAATGCAAATCAAAATGACAATGAGATACTTCCTCATACCTGTCAGAATGGAGAAAATTAGTAACACAAGAAAAAACAGGTGTTGGCAAGGATATGGACCAAAAGGAACATTCATGCACTATTGGTGGGACTGCAAACTGGTGCAGCCACTATGCAAAACAGTATGGAGTATCCTCAGAAAGTTAAAAATAGAACTGCCCTATGACAAACAATTGCACAATTGCACAGCTGGATATTTACCAAAAGAATACAAAAACACTAATTCAAAGGGATTCAGGCACCCAATGTTTATAGCAGCATTATCTATAATGGTCAACTTATGGAAAGAGCTAACTGTCCATCAATTGATGAATGGATAAAGAAAGGATGAAATATGTATGTACATATGTGTATGTATGTATATAATGGAATATTACTCATAAGAAAGAATGAAATCTTGCCATTTGCAACAACATGGATGGAACTAGGAAGTATAATGCTAAGCAAAATAAGTCAGTTAGAGAAAGACAAATACCACATGGTTTCAGTCATATGTGGAATTTAAGAAACAAACCAAATGAACAAAGGGGAAAAAACAGAGAGAGATAGAGACAAACCAAGAGAGTCTATTAATTATAGAGAACAAACTGATGGTTACTAAAGGGGAAGTTGGGGGGAAATGGGTTAAATAGGTGTTGGGGCTTAGGGAGTGCACTTTTCATGATGAGTAGTACCTAGTGACATATGGAAGTGCTGAATCGCTATATTGTACACCTGAAACTAATATAATTCTGTATGTTAACTACCTAGAATTTCAAAAAATTTCTTTAAAAATTAAAAAAAAATTAATAATCAATGTTTTCTTATAATCAACATTCCCAGCCCCCCCCTTCCTTCCATTCTTGAGCAAAGGTCACTGAGATATCCATTTGCTGAACTTACAGCAATCCAAAACTGGGCTCAGCTACCTCAACCTCTATACTCGCCTGCTAGAACTGCTTTAACATAGTCCCACAAACTCAGGGCTTAAAGCAACAGACAGTTCTGGAGGCTTCTGGGTTTTACCAGAGCCATGCTCTTGCCTCTTCTAGCTTCTGGTGTTTGCCAGCAGTCTTTGGCAATTCCTTGGTTTGTTGCCTTCTCTCCATGCATGTCCACATTTGTCCTTTTTATATGGATACTGGTCATATTGGGTTGGGTTTCACCCTAATGACCTAACTTTAATTTGATTACCTCTGTAAGGAATCTATTCCCAAATAAGATGACATTCTGAAGTAGTAGGGGTTAAGATATCAACATATCTTTATAGGGGACACAGTTCAGCCCATAATAGCTCCTTCTTAGAACCAGTCAGCACAGCCCAAACTCGGTAGTAGGTGACTTCCCCATTCCCTTTTATCGGGATGCCTCACAGCTCCTCCGTGCATCTTCTTTCTACAGCAAGTTGAATGATCTTAACTTTGGCCTCAGATGGGTTCCTGGAGGTCCTGGACATTAGGACCTCAAAAGTTCTATCATTCCAGACTGTCTTATGACCATAGCAAATGCGACATGTTTTGCTAAACTCTGCTTTAACCAGCCCATCTAAGCCCAGTACTAACCAAATGCTTAAATCTGGGTGGTATAATATAGTGGTTAGAGCTTATAATCATAACACAAAACCACATGACCAGCATTCAGTTGGAAACATCTCGATTTACTAGCTATAAGTTCCTGATGCTCTAAACTCCAGTCATCTGATCTGTAAAGGTAGAATAGCCCCTACCACATTTTGCAATGAACATCCTATTAAGTAATGCATACAAAGTGCCCACTCAGCACAGCCTGGGCATGTGCTAATTATTCAATTAGTGTTGACAATAATGATTGATGGTGATGTCAGAGCCATAAAATTTCAGAAGGACGTAGCTATACTTGCCCTTAGAGATCCTGGTCCAGCCTCCACATCTGTTGGAGGAAGAAGCTAAGCTATGGATGGATTAAGAGTCACATGAGACCACTTTGAAGTGTCTCTGGTTCTCATTGTCAATGGCACTCAGAATCAAAGACCTTTGCTGAGCTCTTCAATTAGACACAACCTTATGCAAGTGCTCTTTCCTGAAAACAAAGCACAGGCTAATGAACTGTTTCCTATCAGGATCTAGTTTTCTATCAATTCCTTTCAAATGTCAATGTTAAATCCTCAGTGGGAGGATTTAATCATACCAAGGGTGGAAACAGAAAATGTGGCTTATACTAAGCATAATAAAGTTGTTTTTAGAAGTGAATTTTATTGAATTACATGAAATACCACTTATTTTTATTCCCCCACCTGACCAAGTAAATAACTGAAATTAAGCTTTACAACTGACTTTAAAAATCCCAGAACACAGAGTTTTTCTAGCTCTCTACATTTAAACACAATCCAAAAATCCAAAAGGAAATGGTAAAGATGAGTACCCTTAGAGAAAAGGAGGAAATTTAAAATTATAAAATACATCTCTCTCTCTAAATTTTATTAACTCTTAATGTTTAAATTAATCCTTTGTAGTGTATAACATAATTCTTAGTGTTTTCCTTTATTCCTCTGGTCTCAGGAAGTCCGAATTGAGCCCAGCAGTAATTTGATGCAAAGATTTAGCAACATCATTATCTTGGGTTTCTGGTATAATTTCTTCTGTATACCTTCCTTTGTCTTCTCCACCCTTCCTCCTTTCTGATCACTTTCTTTCCCAGTGACCTTGAATCTTTTACTCTTTCATTCATTCTCATACCTATTGTGACTCCATTTAAGGAGTAGGTGTTGGCGAAGTGAAAATGGAAGGCTGCTCTGGGCTGAATTGTATCTCCCTGAAATTCATCTATTGAAGACCTAATTCCTAGTACCTCTGCACGGGACTCTATTTGGAGATAGAGCTTTTAAAGATATAATTAGGGTAAGACAGGGCCTTTTAGCTGGCCCTAATCCAATATGACTGGTGTCCTTATAAGAAGAGGAGATTATGACACAGACCACACAGACAGAAGATGACCATGTGGGGAACAGAGCAAGAAGATGGCCATCCACAAGCCAAAGAGAGAAGCCTCAGAAGAAACCAAACCACCCACACCTTGGTCATGGACTTCTAGCTTCCAGAATTGAAAAAAAAAAAAAAATTCTGTGTGTAAGCCACCCATTCCATGCTATTTTGTTATGCCGCCCTGGCAGACGAATATGAAGGTGCAATACCCACATCAAAGGGGTTACAACATAAAGAGAGGGACAGGTAGAAAATAGAAAGTAGAAGTGTGAAGACTTCTGTGACACAGGAAGTGTAGGAGAAGAACTCCTGCTCAGCCTGAGGGCGGAGGATGAGAGAAAAGGCTCCCTGGAGAAGGAGAAGGACTGTCATCCCAAAGAAACAGCATACATTCAAAGACAGAGATAAAACACACATGGCACTTGAGAAAGTGCACAAGGTTTGTCATCTTACGTGTGGGCTGAAAGTGAAAGGAGGAGGGAACCACTGAAGAAGTAGAAAGGGCGGATCAGAAGAGGCCTGGTTGGCCATGCTGAGGGGCTCAGGCTTGTGCCAGAGGGCAAAGGGCAACCACGGAGGGATTTCAGCAGGAGACAGCTGGAAGAGCACTACAGAAGGACTGGAAAGAATGGATGGGGGTGTGATGATCCTGAAGACAAGAAGCCTGGCTAAGGAGCCCATACACCAGGCTAGGGGAGGGGTCGTGAGGATCTGAAGTTAGGCGCAGGCACTGTAAGTGGATGAGGTTTGTTGATCAGTTGGATGTTGTCAGTGAGGGAAAAAAGATGTGAGTGACGGTCTCCAGATCTTATGGTTTGGGTAACTGGGCACTGGAGACAAAGAACAGGACTAGTTTGAGAGGCAGGTGATGTGCTCCGTTAGCCCCAAGCAGGGTGAGAATAAGGCAAGCCAGGGAAACGAATGGTTGGAAAAATAGGTCTTGAGCTCAGAATGGACCTTGAAAATACAATGATACATGGAAGAAGCCAGACACAAAAGGCCGCTTGCTTGGTCCATTCAGGCTGTTATAGCAAAGTACCACAAAGTGGGTAGCTTCTATACAACAAATACTCATTTCTTGTGGTTCTGAAACCTGGGACATCCAAGATCAATTTATGGGCAGATTTAGTGTCTAGTGAGAGGCCAGCTCCTAGGCAGCTGTCTTCTCGCTGTGTCCTCACATGGTGGAAGTGGCAGTGGAGCTCTCTGGGCTCTCTTTTGTAAGGGTCACTAACCCCATTCACAAGGGCTCCACCCTCATGACCTAATGACCTCCTGAAGGTTCCACCTCCAAAATACCATCAGCTTGTGGTTAGGCTTCAACATATGAATTTAAAGAGGCCACATGCAGACCATAACATCCACGTATGGTTGGACTATTTAAACCGTGTCCAGAACAGACAAATTTAGAGGTAGAAAGTAGAGTAGTGGTTGCCAGAAGTTTGGGCAGAAGGGATTGAGAAGGGATTGCTAATAGGTACAGTGTTTCTTTCTGGGGTAATGAAAACATTCTGAAATTAGACAGTGGTGATTGCTATACAACCTTGTAAATATGCTAAGACACACTGAATTATGCACTTTTAAAAATGTATAATTTATGTTTGTGAAGTTATATACAATTTATGATGTTTGAATTATATCTCAATAAAAAAAGTATTTTTGACACAGAAGAAAAATCAATTATTATGTAGAAGTGATTTTTGAAGTCATAGGCCTGCATGAGTTTCCCTGGGGACAGTAGAAAAAGTAAAAAAGCTATTAATGATGATTTTATTGTAAAAAAAACCCTTAAGTCCTGTTCGAAAGTGGCCAAGATAGAAACAAAAAAGCAGGAGGCTTTCCTTATCGTTTGGAGGAGCTAACTCTCAAAATATCTGTGACCCCCTCATAATTTATTATACAATCTTGGATTTATTATACACAATTTATCATACAATGACAGCAACACACTGAACCAAACCTTACAGTGTCCAGACCCTGTTTGGGGCTGAGCTTTGCTCCAGAACTTGCTGATCCGTGCTACTTAGTTCGTGGCACATGTCCATCTGCAAACGGAACCTAGTCTATATTCGGATGTCTGTGTAATAGTTGATTCACGTAACTATTGGTCAGCATTCCCATTAGGGGCTGTTAGCATCTCAAAACAATGACTGCTGGGTATTCTTCTTTGTTTTGAACTAGCTTCTTGCTAAATGTTGGTTGTGGAAGGAAAGACAGTGGATGATGGTTAATGATACAGATATGTAAATTGCAGAGGTAGATGTCTTAACTTCTTTAAGGCTCTCATTCTATTTGGTGAATGCTTCTTAAGTGCAATACATTTTGAAACAATGGATTTTGCCCACCATGTCAAATGTCCAGAGACATCTTTGACTGTCAAGATTTCACAGGTAGTAGGGAGAGAGGTTTCTACTTTTTCTAGTAAAAGCCAGGGATGACGCTGCACATCCCATAAGGCATAGGACAGCCCCCGCAACAAAAATTATCCAGCCCAGTATGTCCATAGTGTTGAGGCTGAGAAACTCTGCCTCAAAGTAATGTTGACATGTAATTGCCACAATATTAACAGGAGACCATCCCTGTTTCAGGATCATAAATGAGTCAATGTGGCATAACGATGTGTTGTATGAGATCAGATTGGGGCAGGATTTAAGTAAACCCTTAACCAATTTTTCTAAGCCTCTGCATCAGAAAGTCATGACCGTTTTAAATAGCCCAAATGACATTACATAACACATGCCTTACATCCTCTGGTGGTGCTTTCTCTCTTTGCTCTTGCTCACATTATCTCACTCCATATCACAGAATGCAAAACAGCGGGGAAGCTGTAACAAACAAAAGAGCATCACCTTCATCACTGATCTGTGGAGATCTTCAATGTGGGCAGACCAATTTGTCTGGAGAAAATTCTTTCTAATATTGATTTTTTTTTTCTCTATTCATTTAGATTAACGAATGAAGAAGCTGGTAAAACAAGTTTATGGTCTGGTCAAAATGTGGTACTTCTTCGAAAGTTTCACCTCATTATGTGAGTTTAATATAAACATGAAATCAGCTTAATTAATCTTGACCATCAGAGCTATAAAAATTCTTCCCAGCAGGATTTTCCAGAAGCCCTAGGGCTTGTGTAAGGCTAATTTAACAGTTAACTCTTCCTCTGGAACGAGAACCCTGTGACTTTCTACATTTCCCCCTTCCTAATAAAGAGGAAAATGAGTACCACAGACAGTGAGTGAGTATGGATGGATAGATGACAGAAACATGCCCTATGTTTATGTTCTACAAAGATAATTCATCATGCAAATTTTCAGCTCCTTTGGAATGGAAGCGTCTGCTTGCTCTTGAGCCTAAAGGCCCAAGAGGATTTGAAAATATTTCTCCTCCAATTTTCTGTCAGCTGTGATAAGCCAGGGTGTAAATGTTGACAGATTGAAGAATGAAGACAAAGTCTTTTTCCACAAAGAAGCCTCCCTGCCTCTCTTGAAGCTATTTAGCGGAGGGAGTCGGCTCGCCTTCACGCCAGAGTGACAGGATTACCCAGGATTCAGATGTTCTCCAAAGAAAGAAGGGGTAGCTCTATGGGTTTTAGGTTCTAATTTGTAATCATCTGTTTTTACCTTTGATTTGTCATTGCCCAGGGGACTACTAGCTATTCAACATACTGTGTTATGAATATGAAAATGAGTAATAGAACATAGAGTAAATGATTCTACTGACCATCGATACCAAAGTAACTGGAAGCCAACTGCTCACACACAAAAAAGTTATTTACTAAATAAGCTTAAAGGTAAATCCCAAATTCCCATCAGTTTATTAAAATGAAACAAATGAATCAGCATTCTGTGGATAAGAAAAAGATTTTAAATGCTCATTTCATTCATTCACTAATCCAAAACAGAAAATATAGACTCTGTCCATGCAGCAGAAAAAGTCAAGTATGGAAAAATGTGCATATAAATATACAATTATACTGTAAGGCAAAAAAAGATAATATGTGAAATAAAATCTTTCAGCTACTCTTGTGATTTGCAGAATGAAGTCCAAACTCCACAGCTCATCTTTGTGATTTGGCTCCTGGTTACATTCCCTGCTTTATTTCCCAACACTTCTCTCTATGCTCTGTTTATTTCCACCAAAATGAACTACCACCACCATGCTTTTATTCATAATTTTCCCCTTTAGCTAAAATATACTTCCCATCTCACTTCTCAACCAATAAACCCTTTGCCTTCATCAAAATTTAATACAAGCATTGCTTTGGTGGAAACCTTCCATGAAGAATCTTCCTTTGCCACCTCTGAAGCCTAGACTTCTCTTTGTCATTGCACCTGCATAGGAAACACGATTTCATTTGTTTTTCCAGCTATGTCCTTGAATGTTTAACAAAGACCATGAGCAGTAAAAAGCTTAGAAAATTACGAGATTAAGAGAGAGTTCACGTGTTATTTAAGTTGTACCTAAAAGAAGGTAGGGTTTAGACTTCCAGAGATCACAAGAGGGTGTTCTGCCCAGATGGAGGGAATGAAAGCAAGAGCTAAGTCATGCACAAGACTGATGTAAGTACAGAGAAGATCCTGCACAAACAGAACTCTCACTTGGTGCAAAGAGTGTACAAGTTGCTTTATTAATTTATCCCCTTTAATCTTTGCAGCAGCAAATAATAAATATGACATCTGGAGCATAGTACTCACCCAGTGGAACAATGGATGGGAAGGGTAAACTGAAGCCATGCTCTGAAAGGGGCATTCTGTCTAGGGACATTACCAACTCCTCAGAAGAATTTGGAAACATCTGGTTGTCAGATTGACAGGAAGGCCATGTGTGTTAAAAATGTGCAGGGAGGGCACCTGGGTGGCTCAGTGGGTTGGGGCCTCTGCCTTCGGCTCGGGTCATGATCCCAGAGTTCTGGGATCGAGTCCCACATTGGGCTCTCTGCTCACTGGGGAGCCTATTTCCTCCTCTCTCTCTCTGCCTGTCTCTCTACCTACTTGTGATCTCTGTCAAATAAAAAAAAAGAATTAAAAAAAAAATGTGCAGGGAAGTTCCTCACAATGAAAGATTGTCCTGGTGAAAGGTTATTATGGACCAACTCTGAACATCCTCAAAGCTCTTAAAAGTCAGGCTAAGGAGTTGGAACATTATTTGGTAGCTAATGGGAATGACAAAAGTCTTTACGGTATACACAGAATATTTAAAGAATAAGACCTTTACCTCTTCCACCTCTCCATGACACTGTGGTCACATCCCAGGGGTGATCCAATTAGCAATGGCCACGAAGACAAAATAACTCCCTTGTCCTCCTCAAGTGTAGGTAGAAATCAAATCATCTTTGCTAAGAACTCATTCCATAAGTAGTGCCTTGGTACTTTCCCTGTTCCCCAAGTGTCCTGGTTAGGCACACTGAAGCTCCACAGGAATTGTTTCTGGACCTCCTCGAGCTCTTCAAAAAGATGAAGTTTGGTTTAGAAAGGGGAAAAAAATTTGTTTTACTCTGAGTTGAGAGTGAAATTGAAAGACATTTTTATTGCTTTTGGAAAAGACTTCAAATGAGCAAATTTTCAAAAAGAATGCCTCATTAAACAGATGTCAGAAGTTGAACCCAGTTCCAGAGGTGTTACAGCAATGATGGTTTAATTTTACCCATGGTCCCCAGTGGCCCTGCCAGGACAGTTAGTCATTAGCCTTCGAGTACAAAGCACAATAACATGGCAGGCCTCTGACAGAAGAAGAGCAGTATCTCTGAAGTAATTATAGACCGCACTTTGATGGGAGGTACATTCCTGAGTGCCTCGGGTCTGGACACTTAACAGTGGAAACTTCAAAAGTAATGGTTGTGTTCTCCTAACTTATGACTCAGAAAATGAGGCTGAACATGGGAACCAGGAGGATAATTTAGTAATTTGACCATTTTGGTGGACACATTTATACCTCTGAGTGGCCCTGATGGCCCATTTGCAAAGACACTGTGAGGTAATATAAACCTCACATATCTGCATTCTAAAGGCATAAAATATCCCACCTGGGGAAAAGCAAATGGCAGGCCTATATTCCAGAATTTTACACCCACCACAGAATAGATTTTGCATTTTACATTTCTCAAATGATGATATTCTGTCTGTTTGCAACTCTTTCGCTGGTTCTTTGCATCACGTGCTTGCCACATATTTACCTATCTGGGTTTGCGAAGGCACTCTGATACAAAAATTGTAAATGTCCTTCTATCCCCACCTGAATCGTGATAACAACAGTTGGCCCAACCAGCTGCAAAATATCATGTGCTAACGACTCTCGTTAGGGTGAACTGGGAAAGAATTATAATTGTGAATTGTTATAGTTAAGAAGTCAGATTTCCTTTTTTATACATTTTTTTTAAAGACCTCTACCTCTATTTGCAGATACCGACAATACTGAATTTGTGGGATTCTTGGTATGATACGCTAAACAATCTTTTATTCATTCAAAATTTCAGAATCTGAGAGTGACCAGGAAAAGGCGGAGTGAATACTGGTTTTAATTTGATTATTTGGTTACATTAAGGTGAAAGTAACCAGAAAAAATACCTTTACATTTGACTTTCAGATACACAAAGAACAATAGTGTAAAGTATGCCCCATACAATACTTGTCCATGTATTGCATAGAACATACTTACACTCAAAAACTACCCATTATATATCTGAACTTCAAATTTAACTGGGTGTCCTGAATCTTTGTTTGCTAAATCTGGTAACCCTAATTAAGATGAGATATTGATGAGCAGAGATAGTCCTTCAATTCCCTAATTTCAGTGTGTTGATCTGGGTGGTGATGCCATTATTAACAACAAAAGAAAAATATTTTTAAATTTATATTTAGCTTTGAGGTAAATTGGGACATTAATATTTGAACATAGGTGTGCTCTGATGTTCTAGGAATTCATGTCCCTAAAAACTGTGAAGGCAGACAGCAAAGTAGGAAGGTGCATCTTTACCAGGCTTTTCGAATTTACAACTGAATTAAGTTTTTACATTTTATTTTTTTAAAGATTTTATTTATTTATTTGACAGAGATCACAAATAGGCAGAAAGGCGGCAGAGAGAGAGGAAGGGAAGCAGGCTTCCTTTGAGCAGAGAGCCCGATGCGGGGCTCGATCCCAGGACCCTGGGATCATGACCTGAGCTGAAGGCAGAAGCTTTAACCCACTGAGCCACCCAGGCACCCCAAGTTTTTACATTTTAAATAGGAGTTTTACCTCAGAGTCTCCACTCAAAATCTTATTACTGGTTGCCTTCAACCAGGACACAGTATGGATTTGGAAAATAGATATAGGTAGATAGATAGATAATATATTATAGGTACATTAAAATATCAATATCTTGTGAAAATGAGGTCTTAGCTGTGGTCTCCAGTGATATATCAAGTAGCTATGTGCTGCTAAAAAGGGCAAAAAGAGAGTAAAACTCCTTTACCTACTGGAAACCCAATGTGTCTCCTATCCTAATGTGTGCTATAAAGAGAAGCACAAGAGAGTATGGGTGAAAAGCAGCAAGCATTGTTTTGGGGTTTGTTTTGTTTTGTTTTGGTTTTTAAGATGGGGCAGGGCAGATGGAAAGGGAGAGAGAATCTTAAGCAGACTCCATGCTTAGCACGGAGCCCAATGCAGGGCTTGATCTCATGACCCTGAGATCATGACCTGAGCCAAATTCAAGAGACGGCTACTTAACCGACTGAGCCACCCAGGTGCACCAGCATGCACTATTTTCAAACTTCCCCTCAGAATCATAAAGGTGGACACAAATATTGAGATGACAGTATGTTCATGAAACAAAGGTCACTGACCCGAAGGAGAGCCATAGAAGAGTAAATACTGCTTCTCTGGGCTGGGAAACCTTAACCATGTGAAATGCAAAATGACATAACTTGCTTAGATTCCTTCGGGATTGCCTGACTTACACCCCAGCCAACTAAACACAACGATATAGAGACAGTGTAAACAGTGTTTACCAATCACATCTCCTCAAGATGGTGGAAACAAGCTACAACAGTGGCTTTTGAGGGACCTATACCATAGCCTGGAGATGTATGAATAACCTTCCTCTGGATTCAAAGAGCTTTTGTAAAGTAAGAGAAAGTGCTAGAGAACTCACACTTGGATTCAAGTCCAAAAATGAGCCTATTGAGTAAATGACATCACCTGATAAGACTAATATACTAAGGAGATTTAGGGACAAAAACACAACCTCAAAATCTTGGTTGTCACACTGTTTGGCAGAGATGTGCCTGGGAAAACACTAGGATTTCAAAAATCATACAGACTATGCATGAAAGCAGAATTCTAATTACCCCAATATAGACCTTAGTTCAATGCAGCTCAATCCAAGAAGCATTTAGTAAGGCCTCAATGAGTCAGTCTAGCAATTACCACAGATTCCCAGCTAAGCTACAGCACAAAACATAAGAGATTCCTCCTTTCCTTTCTTCTTTCCTTTTGAAAAACAGTAATAATGCCATACTTGGGCTTTAAACATAAATTTACAATGGATCGGGAAAGACTCCCGTCCAAAAGGGTCAACCCAAGAATTCAATTTAGAAGAGCTTACTAATCTTAGCTTTGATATGGGAAAGGAGGGATAAATCAGTCTTCAATATTAAACCTTGGGATTTATCTGCAGGACAATTTTGGCGAACTTCAATGTCCTCCTAGCATATAGGGCAAAATAGAAAGTCTAAGATAAAGATATTTAAAACTGTGACTCTTGGTGGGGGGTTGGGGAGGGACTTTAAGTAGAATCCATGAATATATAAGAAATTACTGCAATTTAGAAATGTTGGTTTGTTGGAACTGTGATACAACCCCTGATACCAGAACAGCTCCCAGGTAGCGTAACACAACATGTAAAAGACAGACTCCTTTGTATCAGAACAGTAAGAGACCCTCGCACACTATTAAATGTTGGTTATATCCCATAACACCTCAGCACCTGACTGACGACAAGCGATGGTACGAGATTTTCCAAGGGAAACACATGACGCTCTCAGGCAGTGTGGAAAGCAAATGGAGGAAACTGTGAGTGCTCCAAAGAGCCCAGAGGTCAGAGGAGAAACATCCAGTTGCAGGTGAAAAGCCTCAAATAACTAACTTTCTGGCCAGTGAATCCTAGATACGTTGGAGACACAAGGCATGCTTTGCAAAGCTCAGCCCCTTATAAAACATATCCCCCCAACCCACGGGTCTGGGGACTCACAGGCCATGAAGGTAAGTAGCAGCAACCAGATGAGAATGGAGTGGGTAGTAAAATATAACTGTGATTTGGGGGAGAATAGCTACGATTCTGGATGGCTGTGCCATTTGTGAGTAATCTGCTTCTCTGACACATGTGGCAATAACTTCACAATTTCCAACACTAGTTTCCTTCGCCCAGGATATTGCTGCATTGAGATCTAGAGAGACATCTAGTTGTCCTTATTTACCACTTTAATAAATATTCATGAAGCACTTTACTATAATCCTTTCAGGCTCCCACACTGTGGGGGTGATACAATTAAACTATCCCACAAGTCCCCTTCCATAGAAAAATGCTGTAATGTACATCTGTTTATACCTTGTATGTTTCCTAGTTGAATTTACCCAGAATATTTATAGCTTGGTTCTAAAAGGAAATGCCACCTCCCACTTGAGATCAGGATTCAGTACCGAGCTATAATAGAAACTTGGCTTCATGCAGAAAACGTATCAATAAGCCACTGCCTCCAAGAACTTACTACTGTTTATTTCCCCCTTTCTAGCCTGTTGTCTAGAATGGAGGAGTGCCTAATTGCCTTCTCTTCTGATAGCCACAAAAATGAACTTTTAATCAAATACAAGTCTATTGAGTCATTTAGCTTAAATTTACCAAGCCATGGAACGACTTTAGACTCGTGTCTATAAAAGGAATGTATTTGCAAGATCTCAATGTCAAGGAATTTTGTTTCCATCAACAAGACTTTCATCAGCAAGGAGTGTGCAACTGCCAAGTGCTCTCATCTACAATTCAGCTGCTTGCTTATCTATCTTTTTTTTCTGCTGTCTGAATCACCCTTTCCAGCACTTAGTACTTTTTCTGACATCTAGTTTCTCATTCACATTAGCACGGTTTTGTTTGGTGGATGTGTTTGGGGGTGGGGAGTCTCTTTCTCTCTCATTCTCCTTTGTAGAATTGCTTTCAGGCACTACATTGACTCCTTTCTGAGCTTATTGATTTTGGGGTGTGTATTCATGATTGCCCATTGTATCTGATACCAACGTTTTTGTAGCACATAAATAGTAGGATTTTCCCTCCACAGCAGTCCCTATTTTGCCTGTCCCTGCCTCAGCAAACACCACATCAGCTTCAGCACCACATGGAACAAAATATAAGTAAATGGTTTCCACTCTGAACTCGGTGACTTTAAATTGGGACCCTTTATATTTATTTTTATTCCATTGTGATGCTTCAGTAATCAAAGCTTTTCAGGCAGGTCAGCAAAGGAACATCAGTGGCCATTGTTATTTAATTCTTACCTTGTGGAGATTCACTCCCCAAAAAGACATAAATAAATAAATAAGTAAGTAAAAATAAAATTCTTACTTCTCAGCAAAGAGATGAGTGAAATTTTTTTAAAAAATGGTGGCTTCCCTTCTGGTTTCTTCCTTTCAATGCTTTTCTAGCACCATTTCACTTTTCATAATATGGTGACTTCTTGTCTTCCCTGTTCCATCTTCCCTCCCATCCACTCCAAACTCAAATGTCCACTTGGAAAAGTTCAGATAAATGAATCTGTTTTTCCATGACCTGAGCTTAAGGTGTCCTTTCTTTTTTCTGAGGATTTCTTCTCAATTGGAAATACTTCTTGATGCAACAAAATGAATCTGTAATGGAAGAATTTCAAGCATTCCTGACAAGTAGAAAGGAAAGCTATTTGAGGGCAGGGTGAATTTTTCTGATGTCTCTCAAATCGTTTCAGATTTAATGCTTTGATCTACTCTACCTTTGAAAAATGGATTCGAGGGGCACCTGGGTGGCTCCGTTGGTTAAGCATATGACTCTTGGTTTTGGTTCAGGTCGTGATCTCATGGGGTGTGGGATTCAGCCCCACACCGGGATCCCCACTCAGTGGAGAGTCTGCTTGAAAAATTCTCTCCCTCTGCCCCTCCCCTTGCTCACACTCTCTCTCTCTAAAAATAAATAAATAAAATCTTTAAAAAAATAGTGGATTTGAGGTACCTTATAAAATATATGCTGTAATAAAAATTTAATGATAAAATTAGGGGTGAGTACAAATCATAATAGAAGGTAAGATAAGTCAGGGATAATGTTAGCACACAAAATCTACACCCAGTAACAGCTTGAATGATTGCTAGAACTGGCCCCAAAGTTTACCTCCCAGTGTTCTAGAGACAGAAGCAAAGGGAAAAAGGTAACTAGTTATACATTCACAGAGTTCATAACATGGAAAATGCAGTTCAGAAGAAACTATACTCAGCAGTAACCAACCAGCTTCTGAGTGGGCATAGTCTTTACAGAATTTATAAAATGAAATTCTTAGGTCTGCACAGAACTCTACAATACCCTTAGTAGCTATTGACAACAGCACAAAACTGGAAGCAACACAAATGCCCATTTGATGAATAAACAAATTATGGTATTACATTCCGTGAAATACTCCTGAGCAATAAAATGGGGTAGAATACTGATAAACACAGTTACAGAGTGAATTTTAAAATTCATTACACTGAACAAAAGAAGACAAGCCCAAAAGCAGATGTACTGCATGATTCCATTTATATAAAATTCTCCCAAACTACTACATAGTGAAAGATGACAGTTTAGTGGCTTCCTGGGGCCAGAATGGACTGCAGACAATCATGAGAAATATTCTGTCTTGACTGTAGCAGTGGTGTCACAGGTGTATACATCCAAGACTTATTAAAATGTACACTTTAAATGTTTTATTTTTTAAAAGTTTGTGGCAACTTTATTGGTAGCAGTAGAAACCGGAAACAGCCCAAATTTCCATCAGCACGTGGAGGAATACACGAGATGTGACATATTTGTAGGGTGGAACACTACCGGGCCCCAATAAAAGGAATGAACTAGTGATCCATGACACACAGCAGTGTGGTTCCATCTCAAAATTCTGAAAAATGACAACTAGTTTATAGTGACAGGAAGCACATCAGTGAGTGTCCCAAAAAGAGAGGTAGGAGCGGGGAGAGGGAAGGATGTTGAAGGAGCAGGAGAAAACTTTGGGGGATTATGTGTATGTTCATTGTCTTGATGATAGTGATGGTTTCATGAGTACAAACATATCCCAAAATGTACCAAATCGTTTGCTTTGAATATATGCAATTTATTGTATACTGACTGTACCTCAATAAAATTGTTTAAAAATGAAAACAGAATGTAAGCTCTAAAGGGCCTCCCTTCCATTTGTGATTGTGTCTCCACCATGGACAGGAAGCTCTAGCTGGGAAGGAGCCCGGTGCTTGGCTTGGTTCACAGCCTGTACTCAGTAAGTACCTGTCACCTGTGATGGCTGAGAGTAATGGCTACCATTGCAGAGTTATTACCTGCTGGGCATTATTGCAAGCACTTTTCATTGATTAACCCTCATCTCTCAATAGTTCTCTGAGTCCGGTTACCACTCCACTTTGCAGCTGAAGAAATCCAGGTGCCCTAGGAGCCCTAGCCTTCTTTAATATGAACCTGACAGTGCCTTTATGTTTTGTTTTTAAAGATTTTACTTATTTATTTGACAGAGAGAGAGCACAAGCAGGGGGAGTGGGAGAGAGAGAAACAGATTTCCCGTGGAGCAGGGAGCCAGATGTGGGACTCAATCCCACAATCCTGGGATCATGACCTGAGCTGAAAGCCGATGCTTAACCGACTGAGCCACCCGGGTGCCCAATGGTGCCTTTATGTTAATGCTCAAAATAAATGACAGTTTTCAAGTATCTATAGCCAAGACTTTAGAGCTTCTGCTGTGGGGATGCCAAAGAGTTCAGGAGCTAAGACAACGAGCCCAAAATAGCAAATGAATGGG
Organism: Taxidea taxus jeffersonii; assembly: GCA_003697995.1. NCBI lineage: Eukaryota > Metazoa > Chordata > Mammalia > Carnivora > Mustelidae > Taxidea > Taxidea taxus. Next base: position 54,552 of record ML102753.1, on the reverse strand, counting down.
ACTGAAAGAAAATTCAGTGGTAAGCCCCAACACCACCCCCTCAGAGATACTGCAAAGATCAAATGAGAAAATGGCTAGAATCTCAATATTAGCAGGATGGCATCATGATGGTAGTCCAGGAAAAATCCATTTGGATTATAAGAATTTAATTAGTACATTTCCTCTAAATTACAAATTTAGATTTAGATCTAAATTGCAATTCAGATTTTGCACATTGAGCAGCAGGGACAGTAAACCAAGAGCCACCTCTCATCACCCTCACACTGTATTGTGGCCACATGTGGCATGTGGTTTTTCTGGGATACTCATGGTGTGTTCATTTTATAGCCCAGAGAATCTCCTGGAATGGGTGACTTGCTTTCATTGACTTCCTTGGCCTCAGGGACGCCTGGGTGGCTCAGTTGGTTAAGCGACTTCCTTGGCCTCTACTTTTCTGGGTTTTTTAATTAAATATTTAATTATAAAGATATAGTGTATCCTATGTTGGCCAATTTTTGTGAGCTTTTGTCCTAAGCATCCTACATACTACATACCATTTATTACATACATCAATGACACAAGAGCTGGATGAACAAGTCTAGGAGATATTATAGATACTACGTATATTATAGTATAGATACTACAGAGTCATCACAGAGAGTCCCCAGCCTGCCATACCACAATTGTGAATGTTAGCTGTTCAGATAATCAGCTCCATTTTATACATTTCAGAGTTCTGCTGGCATAAATGGGTACTAATTTGGGAGCCTAAGAATGCTTCAAAAATTTTTCCATTTAAATTAATGGTAATTATATATTTGACTTGAATATTTACTTTAGAGGGGTTTTTAAGGAATAAATTAACCCTTGAAAAGAAGGAGAAAGTGTACAAATAAATATAAGCAGTTAATATTACGACCCTTATTCTTTAAACCCACAACAGCCTGTTCACTGGACAGTGCTTCCCAAATTGAGTTCTAAGAAACAACACCAAGCCACTGTTTGGATTGAAAACACTGGCTGACAGTAAATCAGGTAGTTGTTCTCTATTACAGGATTTCTCATAAGATACAATACCCTGTAAGAGAACATAATATACAGCATTTCCCAAAAATATTTATCTTACACTAATACTTCCTGGTTAGGAATGGCAGGTATTTTGAAATTCAGTTGGTTGATATTGAAAGAAGCTTAAGAGTATAAACAGTGTGCAGTAGGGAAAAAAAAAAAAAAAGGTCTTTCAAATCTGAAGACCTGAGTTCAAACACTGACTCAAAAGTTTATTAGGCAACCTCACTAATCCTTAGTATCTCCATCCGCAAATCAGAACAACAATTATATCTCTTTCACTGGTGTGTGTATGTGAACACAGAAGGTTACGCAAGTCAGAGTGAGTTAGTTCCAGGAAGCATTCAGATTTTTCTGGCTTTCCTGCCACTACCTTCAACAACTCCACTCAGAGTCAGTAATCGCTTCACTAAATTCTGCAATCTATTTAAGATTTGTAAGTGCTTAGATGAATTTAAAAGGCATTTCCCATAGCTGAAGTAAATAGAGGGAAAATGTCCTTGCCTTGGAAGGTTTCTGCTCAAAAAGAGAGTTCACTTGAGGGTGCCTGAGTGGTTTAGTCAGTTGAGCATCTGCCTTCAGCTCCAATCGTGGAACTTAGGTCCTGGGATTGAGTCCTGAGTGGGGCTCCCTGCTCAGTGGGGTTCTGCTTCTCTTCCTGCCCCTCCCCCTTGCTCATGAGCTCTCTCGAGCGTGCACTTGCGCTCTCGCTCTCTCTCTAGTAAATAAATAAAATCTTAAAAAAAATAGAGTTCACTTGGACAAAAACCTCAACCCTTTTGGATTTGGCCACAGGGTAAATCAAGAATCAGATAAAGGTATTCCCTGCTTCCCATCTTTTCCTCTAACTTCCATTCTCTTAGAAATCTTCTCCTTCTTCAAGGAATTTTATACCATCTTTTCATTCATATGAAAGTGTTAGTGGCAAATATAGGCATATTTTATTTTTAAGTGGCTTAAGGAGAGATATATGGGGAAAGCTGGACATATTGTTTATTCTAACATTTCTTCTTTTTTTAAGACTGAGTAGTATTTCATTGTATTTATGTACCACATTTGGGTATCTATCCATCTGGCAATGGACACTGAGATTATTTCCACATCTTAGCAATTGTGACTATTAAGATTCTGATTTCAGTTCTTTTGGATATATATCCAGAAGTGAGATCATATGGGCATTCTGTTTCCTCAGTCATATGGTAACCATTTCCTCTAGGTTACTCAGCTGGTTAGCAAATAATTATTCATAGTAGACCATTTTTATCCTTTCTACTTCATTAGTTGCAATGCCTCTTCTTTTGTTTCTAATTTTATTTATTTGAGTTTTCTCTCTTTTCTTTGTGTAGCTAAGCGTTTGTCAACTTTTTAATCATTTCAAAAAAAACCCCTCAGTTTCATTGATTTTTTTTTCTGTTTCTCTTTAATTTCTTGCTGATCTATGTTTAGTATTTCCTTCCTTCTGCTAACTTTGGTGTCATTTCATTCTTCTTGTTTTAGCTCCTTCCTTAAGCTGTAAAGTTAGACTGTTTATTTGAGGTCTTTTTTCTTGTTTATGTGTTTATTGTTATGAATCCCTCCTCTTAGAACTGCTTCTGCTCCATCCCATACTTTGGGTAAGTTGTATTTGGGGGAGTTTTTGTCTCACGATATATTCTTTTATTTCTTCTCCAACCCAGTGGTGACTCAGGAGTGTCATTAATTTCCACATTTGTGAAGTTTCCAGTTTTCCTTCTGCTGTTAACTTCAAGTTTCATTCCACTGTGATCAGAAAAATTAGTTGGTATAATTACAGCCTTCTTAAAATTGCTGAGTCTTGTCTTGTGACTCAACATGCGATCCATTCTTGAGAAAGATTTATGTGTGCTTGAAAAGAATATGTGTTCTACTATTGTTGAGTGGAATCTCATATTTATGTCTGTTAGGTCCATGCAGTCTATAGTGTCATTCAAGTCCAGTGTTTTCTTACTGGCCTTCTGTCCAAATGTTCTATCCACTGTTGAAAGTGGAGAGTTGAAATCTCCTGTTATTACTGTATTGTTGCCCGCTTCTCCCTTCAGTTCTGTCAATGCTTTATATATTATATATTTAGCTACTCTGATGTCAGGTGTATATATATTGATATTCATTATATCTTCTTGGTAAATGGGCCCTTTTATCACTATGAATTTTTTTTTTTTGGTCTCTTCGACAGTTTTTGGAAAATTTGTTTTATTTGGTACAAGTATAGAACCCCCTTCTGTGCCCCCATCTTTTGGCTACCATTTGCATGGCATATCTTTTTCTAATCCTTCATTTTAAGCCTATGTATGTCCTTAAATCTAAAGAGAACATCTTGTAGGCAACATATAGGTGGGTTACTTTTTTTAATCCACTCCACCACTTTATTTCTTCTGATTAGGGAATTTAATCCATTTACATTTAAAGTGTTTACTTTAGAAAAGGATTCACTGCTGCCATTTTGTTAGCTGTTTTCTCTTAGTATTGTAGCTATTTTGTCTGCCTTTTCTTCTCTCGCTGTCTTTTGTGTTTTGTTGATTTTTGTATTGGTATGCTTTGATTCCTTTCCATGTATGTATGTGTGTGCATGTGTGTGTGTGTACACTCTACAGGTATTTTTATTTATCTGCTGTTGAAACCCTCTAGCAAATTTTTCAGTTCAGTTATCACATTCTTAATCCCTGATTAATTTCTCTTTGATTTTTTAAAAAATATTTTCCCTTTGTTGGAAGGGAGAACATGCCTTTAATATCATGTGGGATGAGATCATACCAAAAGATAGAGGATAAAATAAGGTGTATCAACCTCTAGCATAATTTTAAATGTAACTATTAACAGTAAGACTAATAGTAATAACTAAGGACCACACCAATGCAACTATTATTAAAAAAAAAAAAACTGTGTTTAAAAGAATTGGGACAAAATCTGGGTAGACCCTAAGGCAACTGCTATAATCCAAGATTGATTGTACTAAGTAAGCTAGGATGTATGGTCAACCTGCTAGACAAGCTATTTAAAGAACAGTGAAATTGCTAACAATGAAGAAGAAGAAGAACAGGAAGGAGGAGGAGGAAGAGGAGAAGAGGGGAGGAGGAGAAGGGGGAGGAAGAGGAAGAAAAGGAGAAGAAGAGAAAAGAAGTAACAGGAAGAAGGAGGAGGAGAGGAGGAAGAAGAAGGGGAAAAAGAAGAAGAGGTGAGAAGGACGAGGAAGGGCAACAGGAGGGAAAGTAGGGAAGGAGAAGCAATAAATATCCAAGGCAACTCAGAAAAGTTGGAAACTGTTGTTGAACATAAAAGGTGCTGTTTCTGTTCTGCTTTAGCCCTTAAGTGTGGCTTTGTTTCTTCCTATCTCTTTCCAAAAATGATCTGTGCTTACTCAATGCCAAAAGGGATGAACTAAATATTATATAAAATCCCTTCTAGCTCCAGCATATTGTGATCTCTTTCCTGCTTTTTTAAAGCCTAAACATAAAAAATCAGAAATATTTCTGTGCTTTACAACAGGTTCAAAGCTAATTGAACATTTTTCATCATCCTTCTATTTTTATGTTAATAGTTCATCACATACAATATGTGGAAATATTGCAAAATTCAAGTGCCACAGAACAATTCTCGTAAGTGACTTAGGTTTTATTTTCAACTGTGAATTTTAAACATAATTATTCCACGTGTGAAAAGAACTAATATTCCCTTTTTCTTTACATAATACTTGTCATCCCCAAAGTCATTTCTAATGAAAGCAACTCTCTTATTCTTTTAAAAAAAAAAAAAAATAGTCGCCTTCCTCACCCCTTTACTTTCAGCTTACTCAGCATTTACAGTTTACACTAATTAATTTGTGTGCCCTTCATTAAATGTGCACTGATTAGAGCAGCAGTTAAGTGCTGAGGAGCTCATCAAGGCATTTCATCTATTTTAGTATAACGAATCCACCAGGAGTATCAGCCATTTCCTGATCTGTGGACTTCTACGATGACAACTACCACCCTTGGCTCCACATTTTGAGGACCATTCACTGAACTTGACCTTCGATAACAGTGACCCTCACTCTGGCTCCTAACCCAAGGACAGTGCCTATATCCTTGAGGTTGGATATGGGGGAATGATGCCCACGAGGAGGGAGTGTGTATGGATTATTAAATTGTAGGCTCTCAGACTGTAACTGTCACAACAATCCCAACTTCAAAAGTATGAGCTGCTACTTCAAGCTATCACTCTGTGTCTGGGTAGCATCTGCTTGACTCAACTCCAACCTGGATAGTCAAATTCTTTCATATGGACCCATTCATATGGACTCACAAAGGCCTAGTAAATATCAATAAAATACAAACCAAAGACCTCTCTTCTGCAAGGTTAAGTGCACACCAAAAGTGGGTCATAGATTTTGCCTTCAAGGTCAGATAGTCTTAGGCTGCAGCCATGTCCTAGCTGTGGGAATAAAGCAAGAATTGTAAAGGACAAATTTGGGCTCACCTAATTAAGGAACAATTCCTTTCCAGCAACAAAACATCCAGCCCCATGAGGGAATGGGTTTCTATTTGAGAAGTACCTCGATGGTACCCTGCATGAATGTGGAAGCATGATGCCTGCTTTTAGAGAGCAGTAGCTCTGGATTATTCTCACCAAGTTTTTGGATGCTATTTTTCTGCAACGATCACAGCACACCCCCCCCCAACTTGCTGATTTCTGCTATTGAACTCTCAGTTTTTAAGCTACTAAGCATGTTTTTAAAAGATTTTTTTTATAACTTGGCCCTTTTTCTATACTTTCATATAATGTCCTTATTTTAAAATAGCACTTTTAAAGGTTTTGAGAATGAGAAATTTCAAAATGGTAAAAAGCAATTGCTTCAGCTAAAAAAAGTAGTTCAGGTTATGTTCCATTTTATTTCCCTTTTCTTTATGCTCAAAAAAAAAAAAAAAATAGGCGAGAACAAATAAAATGATACCAGTTGCAGTAGGAACACTTTGAAATCAGTAGCTTAAAAAATAGCCATATTTTCCACTGAAGGCCACAGCATATTTTAAAATGAGAAACTCTATAAAAGTGGTATTAGTATACTTGGGTTTCTCAACCAGGAAGATATAAATTCATGACAGGATGTTATGTTGAATAAAGATGCCATAAAATAAAATAATATGAATACTTGCTTGGGTTTTGATTTCTAATCTCAAAATTCAACATGGTGATTTTTATGGCTTCTCAGATATAGGCCTGGATCCTAGTATCTGGTTGTGAAGGTTTCAACATTTCAGATGGAGAAAGTCTTCAATACATAGGCTAAAACACCACCCTGAGTTTTACAAAGATCATTTGGCAAAGACAATTTATGAGTAGAGCCCACTTGAATTTCGCTACATGTTTCCACAGTTGAGGAAGTCTACAGAAGGGAGTATGCTTGCCAAAGAAAATACAGACTTGAATCACCAATCTTCTGTCTTCTATCTTCTTTGTTCCATTCTATTTTACTTAAGCTAATGGCCCCTAACTGCCAAGAAGAATCAAATAATTCATAATCCACAGAAAACCAGACACTCCATTGGCCCTCAGGAACCCCAGTGGGCAAATGTGATGCAGGTAGAAAGAAGTAAGTTTTACTGAGGCAAACTGGCAATTCCTCCACCAAGTGACGAGCCATGGAAGCCATTCAGATGATCCCAGCTTTAGAAGGTCAAAATTCATTTTGCGTAAAACCAGTTCAAAAATGCAAGAGCGGTAAGCTATGCTGATTAATTCAGTTTCATACAGCATGCAAAACAGACATTCTTCTATATGCTTAATCACAGGGATCAGAGTACCCACTACATTATTTCACAAACATAGAAACCATACATATTCCTGGCATAGAAGCTCAACTTTCTCATACAGTCCAGCTTTCCCTTAGCAATAAAATTTGCATTATAGCTTGAAAAAATTAGGTGGCATAATGAGTTATATATATGAGATCTAGACTATTCTCAATTTCTGTTTACTTATTCAGTAATATAGATGCCTAAGCCCCTATTACATAGAAGAAAGAGACAGAGTTGGTGCAGGGACCAGTGTTCTAGGATGACTAGGCTTTAAAAGCCCTAGTAATTAACTTGGGCTATTTATACCTGGAAATGTGGTGCAACTGCTTGTCTTTGGAAAACAGGTTCAAGGGCTTTCAAAATCTCAGAACTGCTCCTTCCCGCCCCCATCTCATTATTCCACTGATTGTATAAAACACAATCCCATCTATGACCCTGGTCTTTGCCCTTGGCAGAAAGGTATTGTGTTAGCTTCACAGGATTTTCTTGTCCTACGTTCCACATTTTTCTCACCCATTAAAATCTCTGCTAAATAGAAGTGTCTTACTTTTCTCTGATGTCGGTCTCCCTCCATCATTCCTTTGATGGGACTTCTCATGTGTAGCTCCTTTTTCATAGACCCTAAGCAGTCTAATACCATTTCATAAAAATTCCTCTTGGTTTCCTTTAAGCCCCACAGTATACTTTTCAGTTTGTGGGGACTTTGTACCCCAGCTGCTCCCAAACTAATGAATCTTCTCAATCCGATGGTTCCCTAGTCTCTCAGGCCTGGATAGGATTTTCAGACGTTCAGACTGAAGCAATACAGGCCATTTCACTCTATTTTCCTGTTCAAAGAAAGGAAGCCTGCTGCATTTCATCATGCTTTCTGTTGGGAGGCTCCCAAGCTTGCAATGCACGTGTGAATTTTAGCTCTCCTTGCTGGTGCAGCAAGCTGACTCAGTTTCTAAATTCACTTCCAAAAGAACTTGTACTAAGTATAACGGCCTGATTCTGTTGTCATCTGAAAAAAAAAAAAAAAAATCATGCCTATGGAACAGCTTATGCGCTCTTGGGTTTTTAGGATTTCTTTTTTCTGTTGCTCATGGTCTTAACTAGCCTTTTTAAAAATTTTATATCTTGAATCTACTCTTCTTGGCCTGAGATGACAAGTTGCCATTCCATAACTGACGTAATTAACCCTAAGCCATTCCTTTCCACTGAGGATAGGATTCTTACCAGCAGGAGGGGAACAGAAGTGAAGGCCAAAGTCCAGTTCAGTTTGCTGGGGACCTGCCATTAGAAAGAATCAACCACACCCAGAACCAACCATGTCCTCCACCAGATGAAGTTTCTGAGGACTGACTCTAATTCCAGGGTTTTCCAGACAATTCAGGTGGCAGGTAGAGGGCAGGTTCTGAATTGCATGCTTGTCGATTTGCATCCCAGCTGGACCTCTTACTAATTGTGGGGTCTTAGGCCAATTACTTACCCTTCCAGAGCCTGGCCTGCCTCCAGGGTTGCAGTGAGGCAGAGTAGATACTATGCATGCAAAGCACTAGGTATTAGCTATTAGGAATTTTATCAGTAGGGCTTCAGAGAAGTGTTCATTGCTTCTCGTTCATTTATTCAAAGATCTTGGTGTTTTACAGCATGTTGGGGTTAGAATAACTTCCTTTGTGTTTGAGTGACTTTCTTGAGTTTTCTTTAAGACCTTTATAATCAGGTACTTATTGCAAAATAAACCATATGGAAGAAAGGAAAACAACTCTAGACTAACTAATTTTTTATGAAAAAAATAATCCCTGTTACCCAGACAGTATTTTCTCCAGAATGCTGATTTTCTTTCATTTTCCTTTTACTCAATCAATAGTATTGTGTGCAGCAGCATGCTACACTCCTCGGAAAATCAAGAGAAGAGATAACTGGGTCTTTGACTCACAGAAGTTTCAAAACCAAACTTATGCACATGACTGGAGTCAGTATAGGATGGACTATAATTGCCAGCAAATGAGAGTTGGAAATTAGGAGGGCCTAGTTTGGTGCTCTGAACCATTCACAAATGGTTCAGCATTGACTAATACCAGTAATAATTTATATCCGATAACATCAGGTAGTATATGACTGGGTGCCACAAGATAATAATTTTCAAAATGTAAAAATTGATTGTTGCCAGCCACTAATACCAATAGGGTTGATGAGAGTTGGCATCTTGTTTTCATATTAATTAATGAAACAAAATACAGGAAACAAACATTTTACAAAAAAAAACACACTAAATCCCAGGAGAATTGCACAGAGAGCTGGAGCAAGATGAATGGAATGAGGGTCATTTCCCCTCTGGGTGCCAGCAATTGCAGTAATTCACACATATTTGAGATCCTGTGATACTCTGACTTTCTGTTCCCGTGAATCAATCTTATCGGCAAGCTTCCCTCTGGGCCTTTCTCCAGCATTCACTTCTACAAAGGCACTTTCTTTTCCTAGATTCTTGTCATTGCTCCTGTCAACCACTGATGAGAGCCCAAACATAACCTGCCACCTATCTACCTAGAGCAGAGGACCAACTAGGAGGTTTAGAGAACACAAATTTTTTCTTCTCAGATAAGCACCTCTCCTTTGTTACTTTATCCTCATGTCTAGGAACTCCTATGTCTTGGGGAAAGAAAAAAAAAAAAAAAAAAACCTCTCTTAAGAACCTTTATATGAATACAGGCCAAGAAAATATTACCCTTTGCCAACCCTGAAGTGGCTGAAGGTATATTTAGTTATCATGGTACAAAGACAGAGAAAATCTGTGTTGGGTAGAAATTTCATTATCCTACCGGATATTAAAATTTTGATATCAAGGTTGTCAACACTGTGATAACAAATACAGGCCTAGAAGTGATTGCTTCTTGGAATGTGTCTTAAAGATCATTTATAACTCAGTAATATCTCTACTACCCTAGCGTGGCTGCTAATATTGATTAGCAGTCAACTATATTAATCAACTGCATACAGTGAAAGATTCAGAAAGAAACAAAAACTGAAGGGAAGCCAGAAGAACATTTGTTTCTACCAAAGGAAAAATCACTTTGCTTTTCTTCAACTTCTAGTTTCTCTGTGACAGTAATAAAAAAAATGTATTTTGGAAGGTGCATTTTCAATAGAGTAGAGAACTAGAGAACATATAGAGAACACGCTGGAAACTTACTGTAACATTGAACTTGACCTCTACGGTCTATTTAAAAATAAAATAAATTCAAAGGTTACAAGGAGATGCTTGGCACCTTTACAATAAGAAGCCCGTTGTGTTAAGACTTGAACTGTTGGGGGGCGCCTGGGTGACTCAGTGGGTTAAAGCCACTGCCTTCGGCTCGGGTCATGATCCCAGGGTCCTGGGATCGAGCCCCGCGTCCGGCTCTCTGCTTGGCAGGGCGCCTGCTTCCCTTCCTCTCTCTCTGCCTGCCTCTCTGCCTGCTTGAGATCTCTGTCAAATAAATAAATTAAAAAAAAAAAAAAGACTTGAACTGTTGGGTGGAACTTTGAAGATTCCTGTATGCATTCCCCATGTTACAGGGGCTGATGCCAATGTTATCCAAGCCCATGAGCCAGGATTTATAATGGTACGTGATGCTCCCCAACTCCCCAGGTTTAGGACTTGAACCTGTGAATGTAACACTCAGGCAAATGACCAAAGAGAAAGATCTGAAAGCACGTTGTTCTATTTATGTAAAAGAGTCAGGTGTGTTCCTTGGAACATCTGCTTCTAGAATGACTTCTATCCTGCCTTGCTGTGGACACAGCAGCAGCCAGCAAGCCCCAGGATATGAATGTGTGGATAATCTGAGAGATTATAATAGTTAGGTTGCCCAATTGGCAACCGGCTCAGTTTTGATTCTATGGTGCAACCTTGGACCAAGAAGCCACCAAATCAATGACAAGTGACTTAGCCGAACTCAAGGATGGCTGGTGTGTAAGTACCACTTGTGTAAATGTTCCCAGCACCAGGCCATATTTTATGCTTCTCTCTAGAAACAATTCTTGGGATTTCCAGAGAACCATTTTTGTCTAGCTAGGCCATGGGAATGTTACTTTAAAAAGGCAAAAAAGGGAGGGGGGGCTTTTCCATTCAAAAAAATGAACAATAGAGTAATAGAGCCTAGTTGAGAAGGACTCTTGCAACAATTAACCTAAGTCTTAGGATACCCATATGTGCACATATAATCGATCCAGCCTGTGTGGTACAGAAGTCAAGGAGAAGAACATTTGGCATTTCTCCTCTTGCTTAGGATTTTCTAATCCTTTAGTCCAATTACCTCTCAAGGCCCTACGCTTAGCAACTTGGACAGGCTGTTTCTCTTTTCTCTGTGGTTTGAAAGTGAAGTTAATAGCTTCTGTGAAAAAGGTTAAAAGGAAGACTTTTCCCTTAGCAACAACAGGCTATTATTTACATTCTGGTCCTTCTCAAAAATAACACTTCCAGGGCGCCTGGGTGGCTCAGTGGGTTAAAGCCTCTGCCTTCAGCTCAGGTCATGATCCCAGGGTCCTGGGATCGAGCCCCGCATTGGGCTCTCTGCTTGGCCAGGGATCTGCTTCCTCCTCTCTCTCTCTGCCTGCCTCTCTGCCTACTTGTGATCTCAGTCTGTCAAATCAATAAATAAAATCTTTAAAAAAAAAATAACACCTCCATACTTCCCAGCCATATATACAACTATGAGTCAAGGAAAAGATGAACATTTATAAAATAAAAGGATAAAGACCCTAGCAAGGCATTAGGTGAGAAGCTTTGTCTTTTAACACAGAATTTTGACTATAGCCTCAGAGATGAGAACACAAACTATAAGTAAAAGGGATGATCAATATTGAGCATGCTTAGAGGTTATTCAAATAAATTTTTTAATAAAGCCTGGTGATCTTAGCTCGCCTGTCCCCACCTCAAGCAAAGTAAGGAAGGCTTCCAGAGAACCACTCATAGACCATGGGGATGCTTTCTAGGACAGGAACATCTTTTAAAAAGATCCTTGCCAAGCGTCACAAATACATGGGTCCCTTTCTATTTAGGGGCCTGGAACAGTATGAAGACAGATATCTTGAAAGACCTTATATGTGTGCCCCTGAGTTTAGAAACACAGAGACTGCTGCCTGATGCCTACTTGAAGAAATTCTGAAGTTAAGAAACTTGCTGGAGGGACACCTGCGTGACTCAGTCAGTTGAGCATCGAACTCTTGATTTCAGCTCTGGCCATGATCTCAGGGTTGTGAGATTGAGCCCTGCATCTGGCTCTACCCTGGGCGTGGAACTTGCTTAAGATTCTCTCTCTCCCTCTCTCTCCACTCCTTCCTACCCCTATGCACTCTCTTCTCTATCTCAAAAACAAAAAAAGAAAGAAAGAAAGAAAGAAAGAAAGAAAGAAAGAAAGAAAGAAAAAAGAGAGAGAGAAAGAGAAACTCGCTGGAGTTTCCTGCTACCACAGTAAGCTGAGAGGATATACTCAAAGCAAAAAGTGACTAATTTACCTTTGGAAAGAGTAGACCCCACAGATGTCAGCCAGGCTTGGTTTATCTTAAAAGGTACATGGTCTAAGAGATCTGCCAAGGAATGAGTTGATCCCAGTAGAAAGCTGATCCCAACAGAAAGAGGCTCACCCCTCACAGGACATAGGAGATTATTTTTTCTTCCTATCATAGCCAAGTAAACTGAAAAATCTGGACATAAGACTCTACATGAACACATGAAAGTGACTGAAAAAGCTACAAGATTATCAAAGATATCACCCTGGGAATATCATTAAGAAGAACATTAACTTATCCTATAGCTTTACTTTTATTAAGTCCAGTTTGTTTGTTAAACTATCTTTCATGAGCTTATTCAGGAGATTTCAAGAGACAATGAGAAATACAGATGTGCACAGTACCCATTTAACAAAGAAAAAGAAAAAAGGAAGAGAAGAGGCAGCAGAAAGAGAATGAGAAGGAAAAAATAAGAAGAGGAAGAGGCTGAGAAGGAACAAAGGAAAGAAAGAGTGGGAGGAAGGAAGGGAAGGGGAAGAATGGAAAGCATAGAATAGAGATTTAGAATAGAATAGAATAGAATAGAATAGAATAGAATAGAATAGAATAGAATA